>CAEFZY010006358.1:0-11480 GCA_903066815.1 Brachyrhaphis roseni
AGCATGTTAGCGCTGCTATCAAAGCCAGTTTCTTTCAGCTGAGGATCTTTGCTAAGATAAAATCTAATCTTCCTCTGATTTTGATCCAGTCATTCATCATATTTAAATGATTGTAACTCTTTGTACTCAGGGTTGGAGCAGAGCAAACAAAATGCTGCAGCTGGTCTGCTGACCAAAACCAGGACCCTCCACTGGATTCCTGCTGCTTTACCATCAAATTTAAGGTCTTCTTGGAATCTGACAGTTTAATATTTGGCTTATTATTTTTACTAAACTTAATTTTATTTCATCATTTATATATATGTGATGTTTGTTGTGATGCAATTTGGTGGCCGAGGCTGGAAATGAGTTTCAGACATAGACTGACTCCACTCAACTCTAGACCTATAACTCTAGAACATTGATCTGTTCTGTTCAGTGATTGGACGGGTCAAAGGTCACCTGGTGACATTGTGATGTAGAACTCAACTGCATCGCCATGGTAACTGATCTGTTTAACAGGAGGGATCCCTGGATTGAGCCTTGGGGAACCCCACATGTGGTTCTGGCCCAACAGAACCAGAACCGGTCCACGTGTCACTGTACACTTTCACAAGGCGGTAACCATGGAAACCAGGGTCACCATTAGGAAGCCATTTAACTGTTGAAACGTCAGACCAGATCTGTGGTTCTGGTCCAACAGAACCAGAACCAGCAGGTGTTTTACCTCCTCTTCCTCCTCCTCCTTCATCTTCTCCTCTTCCTCAGCTCCGGTCTTCTCCAGCTCTCCTCCATCTGGAAAATCATTTTCTGGTCTCAGTTTTTCCCTCCAGAGAACTTTCCCTCCAGTGGTCCAGGTCCGACCCGCTCCAGGTGGTTCTGGTTTCTGTTCTTCCTCCTCCTCCTCCTCCTCCTCCTCGTCCAGGTTCTGTCCGTCCTCGGCGATGACCTCCATGCCCTCGATGTCGCTGTCAGACCTGGAGACGGCAGGACTTTGGATCAGCAGACGCTCTGCGGTCCGGCAGAGTTCTGCTGCCGATCGGACCCGACTCACTGATCTTCATCACCCAGCTGGTCCTCCTCTTCCTCAGCCGCAGGCTGGGCTTCATCATCATCACCACCTTCATCCCTCTGAGGTTCAGCAGCCGATCCGGACTCTGGGCAGAGAGACCGGAACGGAGGACCAGAACCAGAACCGATCAGAACCCGATCCTGAAGGACAGGTTCTGATCGGTTCTGTCCTCTATTATGGGATGTTTGGGCCGCTCTGCTGGTTGCTACGGTAACCAGGATGAAGGCCTGATCGGTGCTGGTTCTGGTTGCTTACCTGGGTTCTGTGGTTCTTTGGGCTTCCCCTCCGTCTGGTTCTGGTTCTGCCTGGGGGAACTGGTTACGTGCTGTTCTCTGGACTTGGACCGGGTTCTGGTTCTGGTCTCTGGTCTCTTCCTGTCTCCAGAACCGCTCCGTCTCTGCCGCCCTCCCCTGGACCGGTCTCTGGACCTGGACCGGGTCCTGGACCGTCGGGTTCTGTTGGGCTCCTTGGTCTTGGCCGGCTCGTCTTCGTACTTCTGGGCCGACGGAACCCGCCTGTGGACCAGAACCAGACGGTCGGCGAGGGCGAGCCGGCACCAGAACCGGCCGTGGGCGGGTTCTACTCACAGCAGGGTCCGATACTCGGAGGAGAAGGCCACCTGGATGGCGGCGCCGTTGATCCGCAGGGCGCTGGCCGAGTAGTAGTCCACCAGCTTCTGGGCCTCAGCCGACAGTTTCATCTCCACGAAGGCCTGGACCAGAACCAAAACCCGTCAGAACCGGGCCCTGCCGCCCTTCTGGACGGAAAGGCTCTTCAGAACCCGGACCCGACGGGCCAGAACTCACCTTGGAGGGCAGGAAGAGCGTGTAGAGCGGCTCCCCGAAGCGCTTGGCGATGCTGAGCAGATCGGACCGGCCGTCCTCGCCGCTCGGCGCCGGAGTGAAGCTCACCACCTGGGAGCTCTGAGGAGACACAGAACCTTCAGAACCAGCTGGCCCAAACCACTCAGACCTCTACAGTTCCTCCCAGTCCACCAGGAGGTTCTGGTTCCTGAACCGAGGAACTCTGACCCACCTTACCTTCAGCTAACATGCTAAAGGTCATGGGTCGCTAACTACCAGGTTTAATAAAGTTAAGTTGCTCCATCTAGCGTGCTAGCAGCAGTGTATAAGCTACAATAAGCTAAGGAGCTAAAGCTAGCTAAAGCACTGATGACAGCATGTAGGCTAGCAGTAGTGTGTTTATTAATATTAGCCAAAGCCATCAAATGTGTTTGTTTTAGCTTTAAGGTTAAAATTAGCTTAAATGATAATGTTAGCCAAAAGGTCAAATGTAGCATGTTGACTAACATGAATTTACTCCATTCTGTGTGTTAGCTTTAGCTATTAGCTTAGGATGATGACGTAGATAAACATCAATCCACTCATTATGCAAATGAGAGGATTGATGTCATGCAACAGCTAAAATTAGCTAAACTGCTAATATTCACTAAACACTACCAGTAGCATGTTGACCAACATTAACTTCCTCCAATTTAGTTTTAACATCAAATTTAGATGACATGCTAATTGTTGCTAATGCTAACATTAGCATTTACACAATAATAAGATCCCAGATCCGTTTGCATGGAAACCACGGTGAATCTCTAAAGTATGGTTCTGATTCGGTTCTTCACTGCCTCCAGATTGGTTCTGTTTAACTCTGGGTCAGAACCCGGTCGATTGGTCCAGCTGTGCGTTCTCAGATGTTGTACCTGCAGGAAGCTGAAGGCATTGGAGATGTTGAACTCCACTTTCACCTTCCTGGCTTCCGGGTCAGAACTGCTGTAGAACTTCACCAGGTCCTTGGCCTGATCGGAGGAGCCCATCTCCACAAAGGCCTGGGGGAGCACAGTGGTCATTACCCCCCACCGCGGGTGGGTGTGTGTATGTGTGTGATGAAGACTCACCAGAGACGGAAACATGAGGATTTTTCCGACCTTTCCAAACGGCTCGATGAGTTTCCTCAGAGACGCCTCGTCCACAGTCTGAGGAGGGAACTTGGCACACACCACCTTCCCTTTATCCGACGCCTGACACACACACACACACACATACACACACCCACACATACGGTGAGGCCCAGCACCGGCGGCCTCCTGATGACCTGAGCAGAACCTTCTTACCTTCTGCTGCTTCTTGGATGTCTGTGGACCTGCTGAACACAATGGACCCGTTAGAACCTTCATCACGAACCAGAACCAGAGTCATCTCCCCTGGGAGGACTTACCTCGGTTCTGATTGGGTCTGGGGGGCGGCGGGGCGGGATTTGCTCCATCTCTCCTTTGGTTTGATTGGTTCTCGTCCCTTTGGCAACAGAAATCATCAGGTTAGCAGGTTCTGATGCGACCTGACCCGGCACAGCTTCAAGCCCACACTGATCACACTGTGATGCATTCAGATGATCTGACCTCTGACCCTGGGTGGTGGACCCTCTGCAAGCGTTTATCAAGTACAGAGGACTCCAAACCCTCTGATGGTGAGATGCGGGATAGTAGCGACGGCTGCCTGACCCAGGCTGCCATGCGCCAGCGACACCTGCTGGACGCTCTGACCACAACCAGCTTCAGCTGAGTGAAGTGTCTTGCCCAAGGACACAACAGAAGTGGACAGAGCCGACTGCAGGACAAACTCCTACTACCGTCACCTCTAGCAGCATCTGCGCTCAGTATGGCAGTAAGTCGGGCTCGTTTCCGGTGAGAGTTGGACTCCGCCAGGGCTGCCCTTTGTCACCGATTCTGTTCATTACTTTCATGGACACAATCTCTAGATCAGCCAAGGTGTTGAGAGGATCCGTTTTGGTGGCCTTAGGATTGCGTCTCTGCTTTTTGCGGATGTTGTTATTGGCTCCATCAGGTCATGATCTGCTCTCGCTGGAGCGGTTCTCAGCCAAGTGTGAAGCGGCCGGGATGAGGATCAGTGCCTCCAAATCCGAGGCCATGGTCTTGAGCTGGAAAAGGGTAGAGTGCCTTCTCCGGGTTGGGGGGGATGTCCTGCCCCAAGTGGAGGAGTTCAAGTATCTCTGGGTTCATGAATGAGGGAAGAAGGGAGCGGGAGATCGACAGACGGACTGGCGCAGCGTCTGCCGTGAAGCGGGCGATGTACCGGTCCGTCGTGGTGAAGAGAGAGCTGAGCCAGAAAGCGAAGCTCTCGATTTACCGGTCTATCGACGTTCCCACCATCATCTATGGTCATGAGCTTTGGGTCATGACTGAAACAACGAGATCGCCGATACAAGCGGCTGAAACGGGTTTTCTCCGTAGGGTGGCTGGGCTCTCCCTTAGAGAGAGAAGCTCAGCCATCATGGAGGGACTCAGAGTAGAGCTGGTGCTCCTTCACGTTAAGGGGAGCCAGTTGAGGTGGCTCGGGCATCTGGTCAGGATGGAACCTCTCTGGTGAGGAGTTCATGTCCCACCAGGAGGAGAGGAAGATCAGGACACGCTGGACTGGAGGGACGATGTTTCTCGGCTCCCCTGGAGGAGCTGGAAGATGGATGGATGGATGGATGGATGGATGGATGGATGGATGGATGGATGGATGGATGGATGGATGGATGGATGGATGGAATAAAGGCGGCTGCAGGTAAAACCTGGATCAGGAGGATCAGGAGAGAGCAGCACCTGGAGGATTAGGATGGATTCTCTGGGTCTGGTTCCAGAACAAGTTTGAGTTTCTGGTCCAGAACCTGAGATCTAAAGCTGAAAGAAACCTGATGTTCTGGATCATGAACCGATACTGAGCCAGTTCTCCTACAGCTCAACCAGGACCTTCAGAAGAGAAACAGGCCCATAGCACCATGCATCCTCCACCGTGCTAACAGAGAACAGATCCAGACTGGGTTTGGCCCAGTTAAAGTTCTAGTACTGGTTCTGTTTGTGATGGCAGTACAGGAGAGTGTTTTTCTGAAACAACCAGCTGGGATGTAGAGTTTGATGGTTGCTACAGAAACTCGTGGTTGCTATGGAAACCCTGGGATGCTTCAGAGACGACATCCTTCATCTCCATGCTGGTTCTGGTCCATTAGAGTCCAGAACCAGTTGGAAGCTTGAACTCAGACTCTGATGATGTCAGATCAGGTCAAACATTTTACTGTCCGAGGGTCCACAGCGCCACCTGGAGGTCAGGAGGAGAACAGCAGCAGCTTCCACCAATCAGAGGGCGATTCGCTTAGCGCCCACATCTCCTCTGCTCTCTCACACACACACACACACACCCTGAAACCCCGAGGAACTTTTTCAGACTGAAAACCAGTAGCTTTTTGTGTTGCAGAACCTCGGACCCGGTTGAATTTTATTACGATTATAAATGTACATGAGAAATAAAACAGATGCTAATAACAATAAGGCAGACTCTAATTTAAATTGTCTTTAAATTTGTTTATTGTTAATATTTTTATGTTCAAAATGGCTGAATTTACACATTCCTTGTTCAAATACATGAAATAAGTCAGATAAAGTATATTGTTTATTGTAATTAAACAATATGTTTGTTTGTTTGATGACACATGTTCCACACAGATTGATATATTTAATACATGTGTGAGATATTGAATCTCTGGTCATAGATGCGCAGTGATGCAGAAAGTACCGTTTCTCTCTGGTAGGGGGCAGTGATGCGCTCCACATACACAACAAGCAACAGTGGCTCTTCTTCTACACTTTGAAAAAACTGAAAAGATGAGAAAAATGGAGAACATACATTCAAGGCCACTGTCCTCTATGGCTGTCAGATTTTTGAAAATGAAAAGAAAATGAAATAGAAACAAAGGAAATTTGTGGAGTTCAAATGAAAATAAAATAAGGTCAAACACGATTTGCAATTTTAAACATTTAAATTTTATGAATTAAAATGTGAAGTATTTTTTTGCTTGTTTTTCTTGAAATATAAACTTCTATGTTGGATTTTGGGTCATGCGGGTCACTGCCCGGGGCCCCACGGGGCTTGTGCCGGCCCTGCGGCCTGCCGGGCGGCCGGAGATGATTTGTGTGCGGCCGGCTCTGGTTTTGTGTGCAGCCCGGCTCTGTTTTGTCCCGCTGGGCCATTAGAATAAGAAAGGCCCAATAGAGAAGCGCAGGCAGAAAGAAAGCGGCACAAAGAGGCGAATCTGGAGCGGGACGAGCGGAGCGCAGTGAAAAGAGGCGCAGCGCCACAATGGAACAATTCACCTCATAATCGCTTTGATATATTATACATGCCTGAAGACTCTAAACATTGTGTAATTATTTATAAATGAGCCCCCCGGATAAAGCTGCAGAAAGACTCTGCAGGTTTCTGCTGCGCCGCGAATCTAAATGGAATAATTAATGGAAAAGTCTCATAAAGATGTCTTCACAAAACCTTAGAGGGACGCGCGCGCGTGTGTGCGTTTGTGTGTGTGTGCGTGAAGTTCGTTCAGTCCAGATCAGTTAAACCGGATCCAGTTCTGTTTGTTCTCAGAGGATTTAATTATGACTTTTTAAAATCTTTTTTTCTTGTTTTTTTGTTGTTTCTACCTGAAACAGAAACACGTGGAGCTGATTCAGAGGAACCGGTCCGGTTCCGAACGGTCCGGTTCCCAGTAGAAAGGTTCTGCTGAGTTCAGAAATAATTCATTTGTTGTTGTTTTTTGTTTTTTCTAAATTTGAATCTGGAACAATAAGAGAAAATAAAAATGTTCAGCTGACGAGGCCGTGTGTACCCAGATTGATGGTTGCCATGGCAACAAGAGATGGTTCTGGAGGACCAGGAAACCGCCTGTTGGATCAGAGGAGAGTTGCGGGTTAGATTCCAGCTTCCTCAATCATGTCTGACCCACCAGATGTATCCGAGCCGGTACCGGTCCAGCTGGAGGTTCTGTCAGTAGTCAGGATGTCCAGAGAGGCAGAAGGTCCAATCAGAACCAACTTCCTGCTCCAAGTTTAGAAAATGTTTGTCAAACTTTATTTACATTTCTTTAATTTCAGAACTGAAATAATCAATCAATCATTTTATTGAAACGTCATCAAAACATCAATCAACTTAATAAACCAATTAACATGAAGTGCATTTGGATCACCTGTTCTATAGTTATTTCCTCTCCTCAGATCAGCTGGTTCTGTTCTGGTTCCTCTGAAAGGTTCTGGTCTTCAATTAATCCAGGAGGTTTCAGTTTTTCTTCTTCTCTCTTAAAGCAGGTTAAGTTTTTAGCGTGTGTGTGTGTGTGTGTGGGTGTGTGTGTGCTGTGGGGGGAGGAGCGGGTCTGTGCGTGTCGCTCGCGTGGCTCTGCTCCTCCTCTGATTGGCTGCCGCTGTCCGGCGGCACGCTTCTCCGTGCGGGGAGCTGCGGCGTCATTATGCAGATGAGGCGGTTGGCACGGGGCCGACCTGCCGCTGGGGGGAAACCTGGGGGGGGCGGTCATTGTCCGGCCCGGTATATAAGCGGACTGAGGCCGGGCGTGTGCCAGGCTCACGAGCTGATCCAGAGCAGCAGAGGCGCGTGCCAGCAGTCCTGATCCAGACCCGGTTCTGCTGGGTCGGAACCAACACTTCCTCATCCCGCCAGGTGAGTCAGCGCACGTGCTCTCCTGTTGCACACGCATGACCAGGACATGCCTCTAACTCTGCTGTCTCTCCTCAGAACCGAATCGAACCGAATCCCAGATGGACTCCGTGTTCTCCGACACCGACACCAGCTGCGACCTGTTCCCGCACACTGACGATGAGGACAGCGTGCGGGGCGGGAGCATGCGCGGCGCGTCCCCGCCGCTAGACCAGCCGCCGCCGCCGCAACAGAAGAAGCGGCGGCGCGGCCGCGGCCGCAGCGATGCCAGCGCGCAGGTGGTGAAGAAGAGCCGGCGGCTGAAGGCCAACGACCGGGAGCGGAACCGCATGCACAACCTGAACGACGCGCTGGACGCGCTGCGGGGCGTCCTGCCCGCATTCCCGGACGAGACCAAACTCACCAAGATCGAGACTCTGCGCTTTGCGCACAACTACATCTGGGCTCTGTCCGAAACCATCCGCATCGCGGACCTGCAGACGGGCCGCGGCGGGGCCGCCCCCAGCCCGGCCAGCGACGGCAGCGCCGGCCGCTGCTGGAGCTCCGGCGGCTCCTCGTCCTCCTCCTCCCCGGACTACTGCGCCTCCAGCCCGGGCAGCCCCGCCGCGCCAGACGACCTGCTGCCGCGGGACGCGCTGTTCGGCTTCCGTAGCTTTGCTCCGGGCATCTACTGAGGACACCTGGACCAACACACCTGGAGACAGACCTGTCCCGCAACGGAACCGCAGTTTGCCTTACTGAACTGAACTGGATGAGAAGAACGTTCTTCCTCCTTTATTTGTGTCTCAGTTTGCGTTTTACTCTAAATATCTTTGCACTTTCCCCCCTTAACCCTTCAGCAGCGAGCAGGTTCCAGTCAGTCCTCCTCCTCCTCGTCCTCCTCCTCGAGGTGAAGAGTCAACTTTATAATTAGTAAAGCGCTGAAGCAGAAAACTGAGCGTGGAAATCCAGTTTCTTCGCTCTGACAAAAGCTGAAAGGACCTGCCCCCCGCCCCCTCACACAGAATACCCCCCTCCCCCACTTGTTGTTTATATTTATTTGCTTTCGTCACATCAAAACTTGTATTTTGTACATAAACAGATTTTTATTCTATTTACTGGAACTTTTTGTGGTTTTTCTACTGAATGAATAAAGTTTTAACGTTTCTATTAAAAAGTCACGTGTTTCTGTTTCTACAGCCAATCACAGGCCTCCGGACGTGCACGCGCGTTCACCAGCATTTTATAATAATTAGTATTAATGAGATAACGGTTCGTTCAGAGAACCGAAGCAAAGAGGTTTTACTGTTAATGAAAAATTCTACCAATTTATAAATGTTTGGTCTAAAATAAATATATATTTTTTAATAGTGTAAGAACTTTTTAAAACAAATTTAATTTTCCAATAACTTTTTATCATTTTGTTTTCATTATGAATCTGAGTCCAAATGAAAAAGTTCGAATAATTAATCCAACCTAATAAAACAAACTTTGATTTACTGCAGAAAATCACAAAATACCAAAACATTGAAATATCAGAGGTTTATCAAGAAACGCTGAATAATAATTTAAACCGTTAAAAATGTGCTGAGATGAACAGGAGACATGGTGTAATTAATTATTAAAAATTAATTACATCAGAATATTCAAAAGCAAATTGTTCAAAAAAAGTTTGATCAATTTACTCATTTATTAATCAGCTGAAGAATGGATCCTATTGAGCCTCGCAGACTCTTCTGTGTTATTATTATTATTGTTATTATTATTATTATCGTTATTATTATTCTCATTATTATTATTCTTATTATTGTAATTATTGTTATTATTATTATTGTTGTTGTTGTTGTCATCGACATCATCCTCCTCTCTCTGGGCTTTATTTCATCTCCTGTTTAAACACAAATTTGCTCAAATATTAAAAGTATTTATGATGATTGTTGAGGCCCGGCGCGCCCCCGATTCCCGCGCCCCACATTATTGTTGTGCGCGGGAACGTGCGCTAATTGAGCGGGATGGCGGCCGCGTGCACCTGCAGCCTCATAACGAGCTGCAGCGAGTTTTAATTAGACTTCCTTTGTGGAGGATGAGGAGGATGAAGCCAAACCTGCTGCAGCGCGCTGATTGGCTGCCGGACACACGCCAAGCTGAGGTCACGTGGAAGGGAGGCTGTGACGTCAGTTTTAGCCGGGAACACAGAAAAAAGTTTCAAATTAAAGCTTCACTAACCTCAGGAACCTCTCTGAGCCATCAGACGGTTCAGAACCAGAACCAGAACCAGAATCAGAACCAGAATCAGACCCAGAGTCAAGACCAGAATCAGAACCAGAACCAGAATCAGGATCAGAATCAGAACCAGAGTCAAGACCAGAACCAGAACCAGAATCAGAACCAGAATCAGAACCAGAGTCAAGACCAGAACCAGAACCAGAATCAGAACCAGAACCAGAATTAGGACCAGAACCAGAACCAGAATCAGAGTCAAGACCAGAACCAGAATCAGAGCCAGAACCAGAACCAGAACCAGAATCAGAACAAGAATCAGAACCAGAATCAGAACCAAGACCAGACCCAGAATCAGAACCAGAATCAGGACCAGAACCAGAACCAGAACCAGAGTCAAGACCAGAACCAGAACCAGACCCAGAATCAGAACCAGAACCAGAATCAGAACCAGAACCAGAATCAGAACCAGAACCAGAGTCAAGACCAGAACCAGAATCAGAGTCAAGACCAGAATCAGAACCAGAACAAGAATCAGAACCAGAATCAGAACCAGAACCAGAACCAGAATCAGGACCAGAACCAGAACCAGAATCAAGACCAGAACCAGAATCAGAACCAGAATCAGAACCAGAATCAGAACCAGAACCAGAGTCAAGACCAGAACCAGAATCAGAGCCAGAATCAGGACCAGAACCAGAACAAGAACCAGAATCAGAGCCAGAACCAGAATCAAGACCAGAACCAGAACCAGAATCAGAACCAGAATCAGAACCAGAACCAGAATCGGGACCAGAACCAGAACCAGAGTCAAGACCAGAACCAGAATCAGAGCCAGAATCAGAACCAGAATCAGAGCCAGAACCAGAATCAAGACCAGAACCAGAATCAGAATCAGGACCAGAACCAGAACAAGCATCAGAACCAGAATCAGAGCCAGAACTAGAATCAAGACCAGAACCAGAACCAGAATCAGAACCAGAACCAGAATCAGAACCAGAACCAGAGTCAAGACCAGAACCAGAACCAGAACCAGAACAAGAATCAGAACCAGAATCAGAATCAGAACCAGAGACAAGACCAGAACCAGAATCAGAATCAGGACCAGAACCAGAATCAGAACCAGAATCAAGACCAGAATCAGAACCAGAACCAGAATCAGACCCAGAATCAGAATCAGAACCAGAACCAGCATCAGAACCAGAACCAGAACCAGAATCAGAAACAGAACAAGAATCAGAACCAGAATCAGAACCAAGACCAGAACAAGAATCAGAACCAGAATCAGAACCAGAGCCAGAACCAGAATCAAGACCAGAACCAGAATCAGAACCAGAATCAGAATCAGACCCAGAATCAGAACGAGAATCAGACCCAGAATCAGAATCAGAACCAGAATCAGAACCAGAACCAGCATCAGAACCAGAACCAGAATCAAGACCAGAACCAGAACCAGAATCAGAACCAGAACCAAGACCAGACCCAGAATCAGAACCAGAACCAGAATCAGACCCAGAATCAGAGCCAGAACCAGAATCAAGACCAGAACCAGAATCAGAACCAGAACCAGAATCAGAACCAGAATCAAGACCAGAATCAGAACCAGAACCAGAATCAGAATCAGAACCAGAATCAGACCCAGAACCAGAATCAAGACCAGAACCAGAATCAGAACCAGAACCAGAATCAGAACCAGAATCAAGACCAGAATCAGA
>CAEFZY010006359.1:0-23886 GCA_903066815.1 Brachyrhaphis roseni
TTACTTTCCAAATCAAGTAGTCAGTAATCTAACTAAGTTACTTTTTCAAGGAGTAATCAGTAATCTGATTAAAGTTACTTTTTCTAAGTAACTATGCCATCACTGCTCATTATACATACCAGGAGTGTTGGTTTGATTCTTTCATGCATGTTTGATGAAAGAATGACTCTCTTGACAGTCATTCTGTTTGCAGAATGGCTTGATCTCACAAGTTGCTGCCTTTTTCACGAAGCGCCTCGTGAAAGCCGAGCTTCCGCCTCACAGAACACGCTTCCCGCGCTACTCCCCTACTCAGGTCCTGCAGACAAGCGACAGCATCAATTCAAGGAGTTCACATTCCAGTCCAGTAGGTGGCGGTAAATGCACCTTAAGTTGGGTTGCCATCCTCCAGTAAAAAAAAAAAAAAAAAAGCAATAAAATAGAAAAGAAGAAGAAGAGGCAAACACCTGGTGAATACGCATCTGCTGAGCTCATATCAACTACTTTTCGGTGAAATTATTGTGAAAACGTTATTAAATAGAGATATGTGATGACGTTCTGAAGGCAGTGTCGGAAAGTGTCTTCTGAAGAGTCAGAGGATCAATTTTAAAGCGGTAAATTGCGAAGTTAAATTTCTTTTCAGTCATGTTTGATATACAGCGTTTTTATAACAACTGAAGGTAACAAAGTTGATTGTGCTAAACAGTTGCACTATGTGCCTGGAATATGCTACATAATCCTTCCCCTTTAGTATTTATTATTTGAACTCAAGTTAGACAAATTATATATATATATATATATATATATATATATGAGTCAGTGGGAGTGAAAAAGCAGAAACTCAGATGCTAATTTATTATGGAGAGCTAACACTTCATTATAATTCATCATTAACAGAAATGCTGGAAAGTTTTGACGTACACTTTGTCTGGTATGTATAAATCTAAATTGCTTTAATGAAACTCCTTTATTCTTTTACATAAGATATGTTGGAGTTACATTTGAATAGCTCCTGCTACATTTGTGATAAACACAAAGACTGAATCTCATTTTCTGGGAGAACCATACCTCGCCCATTATCCCATTGTATGCATGTAGCTTTAGGTTTATTTTAAATGCAATGGACACTGAGACGGAACATAAAGGAGGAGGGGTGTTTATTAAGAGTTCAAAAAGAACTGGGGAAATAAGAATAGAGGAGAGGACGAAGGACAGAGAGAATACAAGAAAACATAATTGGAATCTGCTTTTACAACTGGAGAAAGAGAGGAAAAATAATGAACAGAAAAACCGTTGTGTCGAAGAGCATATATACTGTAACTACAACATTGTCGCTAAAAAGCATCCAATATGATTAATACAATAATTAAAATATTCTACAGAGTAATTTGACAATCCTATATGAAGCTGATCCATCATTAGTTGTCATTGACTCTCTATGTAAACATAAAGTGCTGTATAAAGTATTTGCCTACATTCTAATTTCTTCTATTTTTGTGTTCTGTTTCAGGTCATCAAACTAATATTAAGGTAAAAAAAAGAAAAAAGATAAGATACGATGACTAAATACAAAAAGCTGGAATGAGCTCATGATTTATTTAGAAAGCTAACCTGATGAGAAAATGTAATTGTCTGAAACCAAATCCAGTTTTTTACATAGATGACTCCATGCCATATTTGTCGGATTCCCCTAAATCAGTGTTTCTCAATTCCGGTCCTCACGCCCCCCTGCCCTGCATATTTTCAGTGTTTCCCTTCTGCTACACACCTGGATTGAATCTGTGGGTGATTAACAGCATTCTGCAGTACTTGATGGTCATGCAATGGTATAGGCACATCTAAAACATGCAGAGCAGGGGGGCCTGAGGACTGGAATTGAGAAGCACTGCCCTAAATCAGTGACATTAGACAGTTTCTAGCATGAACGGTCTGCTTTAGGTAAAGCTACGGCACCCAGCTAAATTTTAGTGCTCACTCTAAATAGGCCAGTGCAAAAACTTTGGAATTGCTATGATTTTTATTTATCATAGCAATGATAAATAAAAAATGGATGCGCTGGTGTAGAACGGATGATTGTCCTGTTTTATCAGGCTTTTGGAGATTAAGACCCCAAACTGATGATGGGGCAACATACTCTGGTAGAAAACAATTGTAAAAGCAAAAATGCAGCCCCTGACCATTACACTACCGCCACCACAAAGTTAACATTTGTTTGATGGTCTGAAACAATTACAAACACAAAAAAAGCAGAAAGAGAATAAATCTGTAAGGGAGCAAAACTCTTTCATTCCACCGTATCTATCTCGCATGGTTAAAGGTGAGAGGTTCTGGCCCCTGTTGGCAGCAGCCTGGGGGCTCAATAACAGCCTTTACCTTCATCCCGGCCCGCTCTTGTTCCCTCGCCACCGCCTGCGTGACTGTCCTTTCTCCCTGGCTGTGTTGTAAGGTCAGATGGAAGGTCGTCCACATGAGTCATCACTTGAGTCCGTGAGGTAAGAACAGACCATGACAACACTGGCATATATTTTTTCGTGCATCAACGTATGAAAGGACCTTGTTGTTCATCTTGGTGAAGGGTAAGTATGTCAGGAATCTCACAAGGTTTAATTGCTTTTTAAATGCACACTTTGTATTTTCTGCATCTTTCTGCTGTCTGTTAGAAAATTAGAAAGCATCAATGAAACAATAAATCTGTTATTTTCTTTATGTGATAACATGTTTTTAATTACTCTTAGGTTTTCTGTTATTCAAGACCTGCTTCACACTACTTTCCTTACTTAGAGAGACAAAAGAAATGGATCCACTACCCATATCTATACTTTTATGTAGCTATCTATCTAACCATATGCATCAGTACAGATTTATGTCAGGAACTGAACAGAGGAAGAATAAAAGACGAAAAGATGCCTTAAAAAATGTCACTAGAGCCAGTATATAAAATTTAAAATACTCAAAGCCATTGTGCTTGTCAAATCCTATAATGCCTAACTAAATTCCACTTACCGCAGCATTGTAAAAATATAGCAGCCCCAGAAGACTGCGCCTAACGTGCTGACAGTCTTAGATCTGTGCGTGTGTAACTCATTTGTTTGTCTGAAGTGAAATATGATTTACCTATTGGCCTGTGGCATTGATGCGTGTTTCGTTCCCCAAAGCGCTCCGAGACCAGATTTCTGTTCGGCTCATGTGACGTCTCGCAGCTTTAATGCCACTTTGTAAACACGGAACATGGCCTGCGGATTCAGAGGTATGATAAACAGCCTGTTGTCTACTATAACAGTGTGCATTTGTTTTGATCTTTTTTTGGAAGCAACTGACCTAGCTCTCAAAAAAGATCCAGGGAGCAGACTACCCAGGCTTGTGGCTGCTCAAAAAAAACAAACGCCTGCAGTATTTCTCAGGCTTATGCTCCGTTCTGGGTTTCCAGTTAGAACAGAATAAGGGCTTTTTGTGACACCAGGCCTCCCATTGGCTTTTGTATGAGGATGTCACTTAGTCTGAGAGATGCGTATGTATCTGACACAGCCGGGTGCCTCCACTCTTGCCTGATGACTGTTTTGACAGCTCAGTAATAGCCTACACTGACAGTCAAAGCATCCCTCCACAAGTGAAGGCAATTCAACTCGTTCTATTCAGGATAAAACTCCCCTTTCACAGTAATTAGATTCTTGACTAAGATGATTTTGAATCCCTGGGAACCCAGCCGAACTAGGAAAAAACAATTAATCTGGGAAGGGAAGTGTATGCCTTAATTGAAGCCTGATGGAGTGTTTTGCTTAGGAGAAGGGCATCTTTTCAAACATCAAGGGCTGCTTCATTTACATCTGGGTAATTTGTTAGAGTGACTCTGGATAATTTGCAGAAGGCAGGAAGACTGAGCCGTGTAAGCTTTGTATGTAGGCTGGAAATTAGTTCTCAGTTTTATGGCGTGATTATTGGGAAGGTATGTTGTGCAATTGTTAGCATGACACAGGACTTAGGGAACGGTTTTAATTATAGCCAACTAAATATGTCCGTCTCCCTCTGAACTAAATTTGAACATGCACAGCTCCTAAATGAAGACATTATATTTTATCATGCCATGGAAATAAATAAAATTTACCTTACCATGCATGTTGTGTGCAGGGTTTTCATACCCTATGACTTTTTTCACATTTTGTCATATTAAATGTTATTGACACACATTAAACAGGATATAATTCTGGAGTAGGAGTGAAGTGATAAATGAATTGCAAAAAATATCTAAAAGTGTGACATGCATTTGCCTTTTTTTTTTCTCCAAAGAGTTTTTTTTTGTGGCGCTAGTCTCTCGTATTTTTTGTGACAGTAGGCTGACAGGAAAGGGGGAAGGACATGCGGCAAAGGTCGCCGGGACCGGGAGTCGAACCCACGACGTCCGCGTCGAGGACCAAGGCCTCCAAATGTGGGGCGTGCCGAACCCCTGCGCCACCACAGCACGCCCCATGCATTTGCATTTAAACCCCAAAGAAAACCATTTGCTTACAAAATTCAGGTAATTAGTAGAGTCAATCAATGACAATTTATAGTAGAGCTGTTCTGAGAAGGTCTCATAGGTTTGCTAAAGAATGTTAGTGAACAAGGAGCACAAGGAAGGTGTAAAATAGGGTTTATAAAGAAACATAATTGACCCATCATTTAAAAAAAGAACAACCACAACCTCACCAAAACTGACAAAGTGTAGATCTCAAGTCACTCATAGCCAGTGGAATATTTGAAAGTGGATTTAAAGCGATGCTTTCCATGACTGACACTGGTATTATTTGCAAAGAAAAATAGACAAATTGCAATTCCAGATAAGAACATGTGCAAATGACCTGCAGCTGAAATTGCGTAGTTGTCTTTACAAAGTATTGCCACGGGCAGGCAGAAAACCAAAGCGTGCGATTCCTTTCAACTTTTTTGTTTTTAAATTACCAAACATGTATCGTTACAGTTTTCATTTTATAATACAATTATGCAACATTTTATGTATGCGTATCACATGAAATGCAAATAAAGTACATTAAAGTCTGTGGTTAGAATGCAATCACATGTAATAACAGTTCAAGCTGCACGAACACACTTGCATGACATTCTTTTCTGTATCTGCTTCCTGAAATCTTATATTCTCGTTGTCTTGCATAAACGCGGTCCGCTGATAATCCTTTGACCTTTGAAATGTTCACATCGAGTCATCTGTGTTTTTGCTTTTCATCAAATCACATCATAAGCCGTAAATCCAACCTCCAGCTGTGTACATGTCAGAGAACAGAACCAGATTAGAGGGATTTTTAAAATACAGGAATTAACAAAGCACCTGATTGTGTGTCCTCATGTTATTCTGCTAAAGCCAAACCCAGAGTCATCACATCAGTTTGTGTCTCTATTGCACTGGCTATGAAAACCAAAAAGGGCGGTCATGACGTTGCATCATGCTAGCACAAAGCAGTATGTTGTGTAGTCGTTGTTGAGGGATTTAAATGTTGCTTCCCAACCTGAAATTTTTTTTTTATGGAAACAAGAAAGTACAATGCAGTGCTCTCCTCATCTGACAGATTTTGACTTAATCCCAAAGAGTTTCTGAGACTCAGTATTCTGTTCCAGTTTCATGCACTGTTTCATTATAGATTACCATTTTTGTGCTTGAGTTTGTGTTCAAGGTGCCCACTCAAAGAGCATGCTTTTCTTTGTGAGATGCACAGATACAAACAGCACCTTTTAAACTTTACATGAAGGATTACGTATAATTTCCTTCAATCTTCTGCAGCCCACTTGATGTTTGCATCAAGATTAAAATACAAATTCAATGAAATATGGCAGCATGGGTGTGGACAAATTGATTACTTTTATTTAAGGGATGTTTTTTATACTCTTTCATGCTCAATCAGCCTTACTCTCTCTTCAGTCTTTTACAAGAATAACACAATATTTTTTTCCTTATCATAAATGCTCGTGCGCCTTCATGAAAGTATATAAGTCCATCCTCTGCTGCTTTAATCTCTGTCGTTGTAGTGCGTAATTTTGTCATTTCAAGCATGTTGAGATCAATTACATACAAAAAACCCCCCATACATACAAATAACAAAAAAAGCCATACAAAGTAATGCCTCCCGCTGGCTGTGCGTCAGAGCTGCTTGAAGAATTTGTCACTTCAGTTCAAATTTAGTTCTCATGTTTGTTCCTCTGCGCTCAAAGTGCTCGGCAGTGCATGATCAAAGAGTTGCCTTCTTTGAAGAGCAGCCCAGTCGCTGCTTGGTTTTTGTTTGTCGAGACTCCTTATTTCTCTGTTTCACCATTTGTCAGATAAGCAGAGTGCAGATGGAGATTTTTAGGGTTGTTTTCTGGCAGATTAATGCAACAGGTTTGAATGCGATATGTATATGCATGATGGATTACTCCGGGGGAACCTCTGTTTTCTTATAGATAAGCCATGGAAGTGAAGATGATATTCAGATCTTAATTAGGTGCTAAATCCTTTATTAGGGAAATGGGAAGGTTTTCAGGACAGACTGATCCATAGACCTACATGCAGCTATTTACATCTCTCAAACTTTTATGTTTTTTTTTTTTGTTTTTTTTGCCATTGCAACCATAACCTTTGTTTTTTGTTTTTCCATTTTATGTTGTAGACCAACACTAAACACTCCGCAGATGTCAAGTGGAAGGTAATCTATAAAATGCGTTGTCAGATAAGCCCCCTTTACTCTCAGACTCCTAAATACAATTCATTGCAAGCAGCTATCTTTGAAAGGCCCCAATTAGAAAATAAAACTAAAAATAAAAGCTGCATTAAAAAGGAGTAATTGCAGTGGTTCTTTGAAGGCATTAAATGTTCATTAGAGGACGTGAGTGTATTTGGCTCTCAAGAGTCAGCTACTGTATCTGTAAGTTAAATCTGCAAGTTTCTCTTATCATCTTGGCATAGTTTAAGAATGTCATTTTTGCAACTCTTTGCAAAATAGCTCAAGCATCAACTTTAATGGTGAGCATTTGTGAATATCAATACTCAAGTTTTTCCACAGATTGTTAGTTAGCTATATTTGTCAACTTTGTATAGGCCATTGCAATTCAGAAATTTGCTGTAATTTAAACTAATCAATTGTAATAAAATTGATTAGTTTTATTACAACTAATCAATTTAGTTGTAATAAAACTAAATTGATTAGTTTTATTACTAAAACTAATCAATTTAGTAATAAATTGATTACTAAAAGGGAAAGGGAAACCCCTTTCCAGCAGGAAAGGGTTTTTTTTCCTGCTGGAAGGTGAACCTCCATCTCAGTCTGAAGTCTTTTATCCATCTTCCCAAAAATGGGATCACTTTTGAAAGTAACACACTATTTTTTTAAGGTGCTTCAGAGTAAAATGGGCTAAATACAAAAGTAAGTCACACTTTTCAGTTTTTAATTTGTAAAATAAATTCTGTATCATTGTGACACTGCTCAAGAAAAGCAAATTTGAAAACCAGGCACCTTTTTTCCTTCCACTTCACCTCACCTCTTTGTGTTGGTCAAGCATGTAAAATTTCAGGAAAATGCATTGAAGTTTGTGGCTGTAATGTGACAAAAATGTGAACAAAAATCAAGAGTGTAAATACTTTTCCAATGCATTGTACAATAATCAATCAGAGCTGCAGCTGATCAAAAAGTCAACATTTTGTTTGTCTTTCCAAACCTACACTCATGCAGTTCACGCAATCACTCAGCTAGAACATATTGAGGGAGTTTTAATTCACACTAAATACTTTATGTGAGAAGTGAGTCAGATTCAGTCTGATCCTACAAAAAATACTCCTCATACAGCTATGGCTGGGTGCAAAAAATAAGTTATTAGCTGAATTGTAAGACTGATAAAAGCTCTACAGTGAGGGTAATAAACCATTGCTGAAAGTTTTATATTGACTACCTGGTCATGAGACAAAAAAGAATTGGAACAGAAAATTGATTTTTTTTTTTTCCCTCTCGAAGATGAAAAAGAGACATTAGAGCTTGTTTTTCCTTACTGCATTTACACTCAAATGACATCTCAACTCTTCCAAACAATAAGATCAACCAAATTTCTGTTTCTACTGACAAACAAAGAACATGGCCTATCCTTGGCTTTGAGGTATCCATTCTATCCTTTCTTCACCCATTGGATTCTCCATGAAGGCCACATGCTTCAAGGTGTCAGTGTTGGGTTGTTCTCTTGTAAAAGATGAGAAAATGCACGACAAGGTGCCTTGATTGGAGTGCGCTGGAGGCTGTTTGCAGAAGCTGCAGCGACATGGAGTCAGGAAGAGGTACGCAAGGATGAGGACCAAAGTCACCATGCAGCCTAGCAGTGTTGTGTAACCAGTGTTGAACGGCTCTGCTGCCGGCAACAGCACGGTCACATTCACCTCACGTGTTGCATTCAATGCTTGTTTGATGTCCACAGCGGTGCAAAGATACACACCCGAGTCGTTGGTCGTGGTTGCGTGTATCTCCAAGGTGCCATTGGGAAACATGCTAATAAGTGTGTCATTCATGCTGCTTTGGGTGATGAAGCCCCTACTTGGGGAAAGCCATGTAAATGAGAGGTTTGTGCTGCTAAGGGATGTTTGGCAGTCCAGACGCACCCTGTCACCCTCGAAGACCACCACGTCGGAGAGGAGAACCGTTACAGGCTGCATGATGGATTTTTCTACCGTGCAGTTCCGGAAGAACCGCTTGTCACGAAAGAACCGAATGGATCTACGAGGGTCCCCATTAACGTTGCAGGTGTGCTCATCTTTAAAGTCTTTGATCGAGTTGTATTCTCTCAGATTCCAGTGCCAAAACATGGCGTACATGGAGCAGTCGCAGATGAGTGAGTTGTTGTGAGTGTACAGCCCCTGCTGCACCAACTGTGGCAAAGCTTTCACATCCTCCCACGGCAGACTCGACATCCGGTTGGACGACAGGTCCAGCATAGCCAGAAAAGGGTGAGTGTGATCCTGGATGGAGAAAAATGGGAAGTGTGTGATCTGGTTGAAGCTGAAGTAAACCTTTTTCAAGCTGCTCAGACCGCTCAGCGAGCTGCCCTCCACTTGTGTGATCCTATTATTGAAGAGACGGAGCTCCTCCAGCCTCCACAGCCCGTGGAAGTAGTGTTGCTCCACCATCTGAAGCCTATTGGAGGACAGGTCCAGCAGTCTGAGGCCAGACACATTACGAAACAAGTTATGACTCAATGTACGGATTTCATTGTGAGCCATCCAGAGCTTTTCTAGTCTGGGCGTCATGGTTAAGGTGTCCGGATCCAGCCAGGTGATGTGGTTGTGGCTGAAGTCAAGGTTGGCGGGAAAGGAGGGCAGGAATTGAGGGGGTTTGTGCAGACCAACAGAGCTACATCTCACTGTGTCAGACATGCAGAGGCATTTAGAAGGGCAGGTCTGCTCAGAGCTGTGGAGGATGCAGAACAGCAGGAGGAAAAGGACTTGAAAGTGTTCAGAGGTCATGATTCAGGGAGTCAGATCCTTTAAATTCTTGAATCCCCTCTGGCTCCGTCTGGCTAGATGATAATCAAGTGGGAAAAAGGCAAGAATATTAGACATGGGCTATTTTATTTGCAAGCTATGACATTTTAGCAGAGATACGGGAAAACTACCTCACAAGGTCTTCTAACTCAAATGACAAGTGAGGAAAAGAGACAATTTTTCCCTAAAAAAATCACTTTGCATGAAAGAAAGATCGCCTTAGGCTATTTTTTTTTTTTTATGAAGGCATTTTTTAAGCAATTACAGACTCCGAGTATATATAAATTTATCTGTTAATGGGTACTTTATTTAGGTTTTCATTACATGGTCATAAAAATGAAGCTCACATTTTATCCAAAGCTTTAGGGAATTTCAGTAGGATTATTTTCTTTGAAGTTAAAAATACACCTGGCCAGCTTTGCTGAGAAATTTTCCCTTTTTTGTATTTGATAAGTGACTCAAATGATTAATCATCAAAACACCCCTTTATTCATTACCTTTCACTGAATAAATCCCTAGATGATTTTTTTATTAATAAAATTAAACTACAGAAATAAACATATTTGTGAAACTCCTTGTTAATTTTGTAAAAAGCCTTACAAAAAAATCTACGATATTGCAGTAGCATAATTCCCACCCTGAATACTTTAGAAAAACCCAGTCTTTAGTCTGATATCGAACTATTCTTGTTTATCTCTTGTGTAGACTCTATTTAGTCTTCCAGTAAGTCATGGCTCTTTTCTATCCAGTAGTCTTAATTTCTGCAGCCACTGGCTGCAGTGTTGGACAAGGAGCCATTTATGTCCCATCCCCACCTCTTCATGATTCAGTGTTCGCCGATTTACTTATTTGCAGATTTACCTGTGAAATGTGACTCCAAATTATTCACAGAAAACGTGCCTATTCACAGATGTCTTACTAGAGCATATCTAAAATGTTTGGGGCAGGGGGATCAGCTTGGCAAGCTGAAATACCAAGGTGCAATTCTACATGACATGTTACTGGCTGTTGGCAAACCAGACAATTCATGTGCTATATGTATTTTCTTTGGATCTGATTGACTACTCCCTATGGCAGAAATAAGGAAGACTGTACATATTATGTTCTTTGGTAGTGCAAAGACATTATTCACTTTGTGTATCAATGCATACTAAGGAAAGTATTTATGTTGTCACTTTGAATGGAAAGGGAGGTAAAAAAAAAAAGTTTGCTTTTTGAGAACTAAATGCCATCTTGTGTTCAACAAGTCTCAAACATACATCCTTCAGACATAATCTACACGCTGGCCATTTGTTCGGGCCGCATCCAAAGAAAAAAAACAAACAAAACTCTACTTTGTTTGTAGAGGCTAAGAATAGACTTTTCTGCAACAAACACTCATAATTTGTCTTGTGTGAAACAAAGGATGAATATGTTTCAAATGGTCTTATGCATTATGTAAGTTGGAGGATCTCTGAATTGTTGGAACTGGATCTTTCCTGAACAACTTGGGCGTTTTGTCATGGTACATAGCATTATGAACTCAACCAGAAAACTAAAAATTGGGTCTTTAAGATAAGAATGAGCCAAAACATGTGACCATGTCCAGACACTAAATCAAGCTTCTCCCATAAAAAAGGAGAACAGAGATGACCTGAGACTTTGGACAGTCTAGACCCCTGCTGTTAAACTCCAACTGTGTCCTGCAGCTTTTAGATGTCTCTGCTTCTGCACATATGAAGCAAATAATTAGGTTTTTATAAGTACAACTTGAGGAGTTAATTCAACCTTTTTATTTGAGTTTGCTAGAGCTCTGAAACATGCAAACATGTTGCAGGACATTAGCCATCGCAGACTGAAATTTGATACCCGTAATTGAAGACAAACGGTAAATAATTCCTCTCTCTGTATTCTGAAACCTTGTGCAGCATTATAGGAGAACACTTAGTGGTTTTCTATTAGCATTGGATTTTTGTGGGATTTTTCCCCACTGACCAAATGTACTCAAATTACAGGTTGGGTTGTTCCAATAGTGCAAGAGTAAGAGATATGAAAGGGCTTTACTAGGGTGGCAAATGCATTTGTCTGTAACTATAAAGGAAGGTTTGATGTTAGCATATGTAAAAGAATTTTGACAGGCGTTACCTTCTGCAGTCCTTTCTTCTCGCTTGCAAACAAATAAATTGAAGCACTGACAGCTTTCCCTATGCAAACAGTATGTTTGGATGCAGAGGTCAAAGGGTAAAAAGTTCCAAATGAATGAGTATTTTGACTTACTCGTTTGATTCAATTCTTTTCTCCAAAACATAAAAGAAGGAAACCAGAATCCCAAATCCCAAAATAAACCGCCTAACCTCCAACTTTCAAGTTTTTTTCTTTTTTCTTCTTCTCAGTCTCCTTTTTCAAACTTGTATCCCATTAATGAAGACGCACAGCACTGCAGCTTAATCCTTATCTCCTTCTTGGATCCTCTGCTCAGACGCCGCGCCACTCAGGGGATAATGTTCTTCCCTCTCGCTTTCTCTGCAACCAAGTTTAGGGTCTCCCTCCCGACTTTCTCTTCATCCTGAATAGGAGTGCCAGTCGACAAACATCCTGTGGTGCTTTGCAGTGTTTTACAAACAGCACCAAGCTCACTTAATCTCCCGCAATCCCTCCTCTTTTCCTCTCTGTCATTTAGAGTCTTCCCCTCTCATCATTAAGTAATGATGCCAGTGGCTGCCCTTCTGTGAGGCTCTTTTTTCCCCCTTTCTATTATATTATTTTCCATTAGATTTTTCAGTGTTTTGCTTACAGTAGCTTAGTAGAGCCCAGGAGTTTTTCTCATGAATTTTAGATGAGTTATCCTGGTAACCTTTCACCAGTGCTCTCTAGGGGGCAGAAATTTAGTGTGTGACTCTCACGCTGTTGGTTTTCTCCTAAAGGTTTGAATTATGGGACAGCTCTATGACTGCAGAGTAAACTCTGGTGCATTTTTCCCTGTTTTTGTGGTCCTGAATGGCTAAATCCGTCCTTCCCTCTTTCAATGCACACTCAGACATGCTCCCCAGTATCTTCTGCACCACATCCCTGTTTCTTTCCCCCCTTTCTGGGTCGCCAACATTGCTCTTTTTCCATAGCTGTGGATTTTCCTGGATCTATGCTGTCCATGCTGCTTGGTCATGGTGGTCCTGACAGCTCTGATTTCTGTCACAGCAAATTAGCTTTGCCTCCCAGCATCCACCTCCTCACCGCCAGCGCTAGCCCTCCACCTCCCTTCTTCATGAGCGCCCGCGGCTCCAACTGACTCCCACTCACTCATTCAGAAGGAGAATTGGGATCTCCTGGATGGGGTTCACTTCTCTGGAGGTGGGCCCGGGTTATGGAGGCAAATGCAGGGACCACGGAAATGCTAGATCTAAGCCTTCAGTCAGATTTCTGTTTGGCGAGAAAAAAAAGTCCCTGTTCAGTGTTGGAGAAAGGATTAACAGTTTTTTAAAAAAAAGCAACATTTGGATGCATTTGTGTTTAAAGCAATGCACATGTTTTGGCATTGTGGCATTACACACAATCTTGTCCCCAGGCTAGTCATCAGCTTTGCAACAACATGTAAGATATTCACCCACACAAGTGCATTCGAGGCATGTTAAAAAGGCTTTTTTAAAAAACAGGCATTACTGGTAGATGTGGTTATGTGGGAGTATAACGTGGTTTTGACTTTTTTCAAATTAGTTTCTGTTTCTTTTAACCAAACCTTTTTCTGGACATCTCTTAAAATATTTATGTTTCATTTATTGTTTGCAAGCATTACGTAACTGTGGTGTTTGTTGAATAGATTGCTCCAGTAAGCTGTGAGTGTGTTTCTCTGTATGCAACTGGGTCACATAAACCCTTTAAAGCAGAATGTTCATCTGTAGAAGCTTGCAATGATTCATGCTTCTGCATATGATGCTTTTAGAATGGGTCCATAATCATGCCAGGGAAACGTCAATAATTCTATTTGTTTGCAGCTTTCAAAGGGAAACATCTGTTCTCACACAGCTTGGAGTGCTAATGTTGACACAATGTTTCTCTACCTTATTATTTTCAGTATTGGCTGAAAGGACGTTCTTTTTGCATTTAATTGTGTCTCATTGTCTTCAAAGATCAATCTAATCACAACTTTATGAAGAAGTATTTACGTTTTTGTGTGTTCTTTAGTCAGTTGTAGCTCTTATTTTTGTTGATCTTCTGTAGTAATCTTGCAAAGTGTGTTTGATTGGAATTTTACGTCATAGTCCAACAAAAAAGTTCACATAATTGTGAGGTGGAAAGATAATGATTTGTGATTTTCAGTTTTGTAGCCAATAAGAAAGGTAAAACGTGTGCAGTGTGTTCATATTCAGTCCCTTTAAGTAAAAATCAGATGGATAATCTCTTGATGAGGTAACTGCTGAGATATTAAGACTCTAGCTGAAATAAAGTACCATGAGAAATATGCATACATACAGACATACCTACATGGTATGTATTGCATATAAATAAACATGTACGAATACATTAAAACAAATACACAGACAAACAGTAACAGTTTATTGCACAATAATCTGCTATGGCGCAGATATGTTCTGGTTTTAATAGACTAAGTGCCTATTGCTCTAATGCTCTCTGCCGTATCCTTTATCCCTCTAATGCGTCTGTTGCCCCTCCTCTTGTTTATGAGGAGTTGAAACGTTTGACAGCATGGGGGACAAATGAGTTTTTAAGTCTTTTAGTCCTGATGTTTGGGGAAAAAACAACTTGTTGCTGAACCGGCTTTTGTGATAACATTATATAGAGGAGGTGCAGATAGGCAAAGGCCTATTGTAATCGTACTTCCATTTTTTTTTTCCTCTGCGCAAATGAATTGGCTTTTTGGGGGGTTTATCATAGTCAAAAACTCACCAAACTTTGCGGACGCGTCAAGCCTGTGTGAAATTTACGTATTTTTAGGTCGTCGCAAAAATCGCAAAAGAAACGGCTCAACAGCGCCACCTGGAAATTTTCAAAATTGCCTCTGCTATGACAGTACTTCAACGTAGAGGCATGGAATTTGGTACACTTGTAAAGCTCCCCAAGATGCACAGAAAATACAATTAATGTTATAGTGCAAGGCAAACAGGAAGTTGGCCATTTTGGATTGAAGTTCCGATTTTGACCCCGTTTTGGCTGTTTACAGTCTTTGCATTTGATCAAACTCCTAGGGATTTTGATCAATCAGCTTCAAACTTGGTCAGATTGTTCATAAGGCGTGGCCGATTAAAAGTTATTAAGAGGTGAGTTTTTGTGCATGCTGAAGGGGCATTACTAGGGGTCAAAGTTTGAATACTCACTATAAAACATAGAACTGTTATTTTTTTATTATTATTATTTTTTTATTTCCTTTATTTAACCAGGTAAACCCCATTGAGATCTGGATCTCTTTTTCAAGAGGACCTGGGCAGAAATCTGCAGTACACAACAACCTGGTTACAAAATAAAGAACAAAAAAAGGAGTTATATCTCCTACACAAATCGCAGAGGCACCAAACTTTCAGTGCTTGATCATCATCGGGTGCCCTACAATGAGAACAGAAAGTGTGATGTTTTACTGTGAACGGTTGCTATCAGACCCCTTTGACCTAATCAACATGAAGCTGTGTCCAGAGACAGATGACGTTAGTGTGACGTGGATTCCAACACTGACCAGTTTCGATGAAGCAGGTAGGCGTGGCGAAGTGACCTGTAACGCCGTTGCCATACGTTTGGATCTAAATTCCACAGTTTCGAGCCAAGCTGCACCAAACTTACTGGGATGGATCCTTATCCACCCACGAACAGAAATCCAATAACAATTGTTGGTGGGCGTGGCCTAATTTCTCTACAGCGCCCCCGAGAATATTTTAAATGATCAGCCCCAAGCTATGCTTTAACCTAGAATTATGAAACTTGGTACATATATGTGTCTTGTCAGGACCTACAAAAAAGTCTCTTGGAGCCATGGTCCAAACACAACAGGAAGTTGGCCATTTTGGATCAAAGCCGCCATTTCCTCTTTTTTGTAGACGTCACATCTGATTGAACTTGTCTTACAGCTTTTGAGATACAGACTTCAGAATCACTCAGCATACTCTTGAGGCATTGAAGGTCAAAAGATATCACAGGATTCTTCGTACATCAAAGCACGTGGGCATGGCTTAGTGTCAAAGTATCTATTCGCCATGAAACATCAATGTGCAATAACTGCCTTGTACAGAGTCACAGCTGCATCAGACTTTCTATGTCTCATTACAGACCAGCCTTCATCACATTTTCATAGTCAATTGATGACATCACCTTAGCCACCCCCCCGACAGGAAGTCACCCGTTTTTCTTCTACTGGATGTCTTACTTTTACTCTATGATTCATATGGGTTTAATCCTGTGCTAACTGACATAAAATGACATGATGATGAACTTTGTCAATGCTGGCTGCTGCCTGAACCGTGTGGGCATAGCAGAATGGCAAATTTCGATCCCGCGCCACATGCCTAAGGTCATCTCTAAATCATGCATGCATCATCCGATTTGCACCAAACTGGATGTATATGACCTTTGTTCACCTCTAAAGAGCCCAATAGCATTGACTCCACTGCGCCCCCTATGTTATTCCATCACCTATGTCTCCTTACCACAACAACCGATCTGCACCAGATTTTTGGGAGCACTGCTGATTACATCAGTGTGTATTGCCTATCGGTTGGGTGCGGGAACTACGTGAAAGAATCTGCGGTGGTGGGCGGGTGGCGGTGCTGGAACACCTGTGGTCGCCACGACGCCGCTTGCTGCTTTAATTGGCTTTATTAAGCTTAAAATGGCCAATATTATTTCTTCAGTGGCTGTTATTTTATAAAATAATGTTAAATTATGCCTCATTTCCCCACTTCCTCACAATTACCCACTACTTTGTTTTGGTTTATCACAACAAATCCTAATAAAATGTATTGAAGTCTGTGATTGCAGAGGGACACAATATGGAACAGTTTTAAGAGCTTTAAGGATTTTGAAAAACATTGTGCATTCTGTCTGAATAAGGTTTGCTTGGATTGTAGCATCAACAGATCCTGCCTCCTCTTTCATTCGTGGATTGCTCTGCAGATCTTTTGCAATGCCCTGTTTGCTTCTGAATCTTCCTGCCTATATGTGTGTTGATGGGCTCTATGGTGTAACTCCAGCCTGCTGTTCTGAAAAATCCCTAATCTAATCAGTATCTTTGCATCAAGCAGCTTTGCAAATCCAGTCTTCCTCATATATTTGATTAGACTCAGTGTATGCAGAACAGTCTCAGTCAGTCAGGTTCAGAGTGGACTTCCAAGCTTAAATCCTGACCTCACTGCATCCCGCCTCCAGCAGAAAGCGATTTTCTTTTAACCATCTGCTGCAGAAGAGGAAGAGAGGTTGGAAAAAAATATATAGTCTGTAGCACAGGGAAATGCTTGCTCTTATCTTGCCCTTGAGAAACGGCAAAGCACACAATCTTTTCTATAAACTTTTACGGTCTTAGACACACAGAGTACTTTTGTAGAACAAAATCATGCAGAGAGACTTACTATGTTATTATGTTTATTTGTTTGAAAATACTGTTTACAATTTAGAAGACAAGCTTTTCCTTTCAGCTTTTATTTTTACTGGCAAATGACATAACAGGGAGGTGTCAGAAAAAAAATATTTGGCAAACACTATGAGATACAACACAAAATACTGAGAAAACATATCATTAGGAGGAAAAAAATGTGTTAATATATCAAAGCAATATTATTTTATGAATTAACTTCAGAAAGGTTAGTTGAGAAATATGTGGAAAATAAACATCTTTGGTAATTTCTGATACAATTTTTGTAACTCTGCAGCAGCTTTGCAGCCCCTGGAGGTGTGACATCATCACAATAGCTCTATGTCCATTGTGAACCTTTGAACCTGATCATGTGCACATTTGTTAAGCTCTTATTCTTTTTTTCTTTCTACAGTGTTTTGTCAGCAGGGCTTGTAGCCAGAGTTTAAAATATGAATGAGTCAGTGTCTGGATAAAGATTCACTCGGCTTAGTTGTTTTTCTCTTCCTTCCCTCAGTCAATTTTCAGTCTGGATGAGCTTTTGTTCTAAAAACGGGAGTTTCAAGCAGAATGTGATTGTTTGCTTGTCACAAATCACTGCTCAGTAGCACCACATGCTCTGCATTCATGTTGATTGCATTGCATTATCTGAGAAAATCCGACCCTCAAAACCCCAAATCCTGGATGGATTTTGGTCTGTATATGTTGCATAATATTTGTGGCATACATTGCACTCTAGACTGAAACACAGTATGATTCCATCTCCAGGTTCTCCACTCAAGCCCAGCTCATGAATGTGCTGCTTAGTACAGTAAATGAGAAGAGACAACCACACCATCTAGTGGTTTAAGGCTCCATTTGAATCATTATGATTTAGTGAACTCTTTTATTCCAAATATTGCAATAATAAAACACTAGGAGTTAAGAGCAGAGCTAACCAACACACTAAATTAATACATAGCAGCAAGATTTAATAACTGAAAGAGCTTGCAACGCAATATCAAACACATGGATTTAAAATCAAAGTTTAAACCCAATGGCAGTATGAATATGAAATAGCCCTGCGACTAGTGGAGTCTTTTTTTCCTCTGCAATAGCTACAATACTGTGTAAAAGTCTTACATGATCATCTTCTTACATTTTACATCATGTCTTAATTCTTTGTACTTGGTTTCCAAAGGAGTCAAGTTTTCTTTCCTCCATCCATTTCCCATACTTAGGTAATCTTAGGGATGAATAGCTGCAGTCCTTAATGACTGAGAGGATCCTGAACAAGTTGCCAATCACAGGGAATTAAAGTGATACAACAAAAAGCAAAGACAAATCCATCCAAGCACTTATTCACACATAAGGTTAGTATTGCAGAGGCTAGTAAACTTAATATTAATCTATGGGTTTGAATGGTGGAAGTAATAATTACCTCACAGTAAAGGTTTGTAACAACTTAGTAACAACTAAGTAATAACTTGGTAATACAAAGATAATATACTAATATTTTGTATTACCTCACAGTAAAGGTTTGTAACAGCTTAATAACTGAGTAATAACTTGGTAATAGAAAGATAACAATGTATTAACATTTTTTAAGTAATACAATGCTTGGAATGTAATAAACTGGCAGAAATGGGTTGTAATGTTATGTTCGCTACTGCGTAACAGCTTTTAAAAATATGGTAGTACAATGAAGTTATAGCTTGTTAGCAGAAAGTCTGAAAATCTTGTAATATCTAAATACCAAAATAGCAACTGGCATTAACAGCAAACAATAAAGAAAAAAAATGCATACATTCAGATGTTAACAAAATATAAAACTAAACCAAATACCATCAGATAACTTAAAAATGCTGCAGATTGCTTTTCTAAACCCAGTCATGCTTCTTTTGTTTTTCAGCCACATTCCACTACTTGTTTCTTGCCAGATACAAGGTAGAAGTAATAGAGCTAATAGAAATGGAGATAAAAATCTTCATGAAGAAATTAGAAATGGTTTAACATGTTTGCTCTGTGCTGTAACTTAGATAACAAATTTATTTATGATAAAATTGTAAAAGCTTGTGCTTTATAGTCTTACATTTCATTACCAAATAGCTTTAGATATCAAACAAGTACGCCATAGTAACAACGTTATTGCTAGATGTTACTATCAGGTATTTTACATGATAATAATCTTAGTTCTATGATCTTAGCAATTATTACATATTTATTGGAAGTGCTACAGTATTTAATATGTACAAACTCATCTTGTTTGTAGAGCCAAGTTATCTGTCTCTGCTCTCCAGCCAGAAATAATAAAATAATGATTGAAATCTCAGACAGAAGTAAAATCTGATGTAGATGTTCAAATGTTTGTTTTCTGGCTTTTACATGACCCACGAGCCACAAGCGTAACTCTTGATTAGAATGTTTTCACATTTATCAGCTCATCTATAGCGGCATGCTGAGCTGAGGGCTCGGGGTAGGGACTGCCCCACATCTCTTTAGCCTCTATTATCTCTGTTGATTGTTAACGGATTTCAATTAGGATTCACAGGAGTTAATATGATTGCTTGCTGTTTATCCTTTCTTGCTTCCTTCCATGGAAGCCAATTATGCATTAGCGGCAGTAGATGAGCGCTGGACGCTGCTAATGGCCCTGCCTCTCCCTTTGTGTTCACATTACAGAAGGATATGGCTTGTGAAATGAGATCGCTACTGACTACTGTGCTATCAGTGCTCGTGCCATAAAACATTATGGACCAGAACATAGTAAATTGCGTGACGTGACTGTGGGGTGGAAGGCTGTCAACTCTTTCCCTGCTCTTTTATCTGTTATTCTCTCATCTCCTTCATACTTACATTCCTCTTATTTTTATCTCCTGCTCTTCTGTCGGTTCACATGGCCAGTCTACAGTAGTCTACTTTCCCTCCTCCCTGCTCAGAAATATTTTCTCTGTTTTCATCTTTTGTGCCTGTCTTCTTCTCTAATCATTTGCTTCCCTTTTTACATTTATCCTGTGGATTCTTTATCTCCTCGTGTTGGTTGTTCACACCTCTCTTCCCTGCTTATAATCTTCTGCCTTGTGGTCACAGTCAAAACATTAACCAAGTTTCTGTTTCCTGTTCATAAAACTTAAAGTGTATTCACATATGTTAGAAAACGTGTAGTTCTAGTCTAAAGTTTACATACTTCGTCTATGAATGGCATAACAATTTGGTGTTTAATGAGGCATTTGAATCGTTCTATTTTCAAGTTGAAATGGTTATAAAACAATCCATTTTTATAACTGAAAAAAAAAAAACAATCGGATGTACACGTTGGATTATAATGAATTTTCTCTAATTTACATAGAATAACAACGACATGGGGTCAAATATATACTTAAAATCCCAACTATTTTTTGGAATGTTACCCCTTAGTAAATTGCAGAGGAACTACACACTTTTTTATAGCCATCAATGCACATCTGGCATAACTCTAGCCGGATATTTGACAGAAAATGGTAGAGCTTGTTTAAATTGCCTGGCTTCTTGCCTTGTACCCAATTTTTAAGCATTGCTCATAACATTTTTAGAGATCAGGGCCCCTATAGAACCTTATTTGACTTTATCCATTCCAAAGCCAGATTTACTGTTTTATTTGAGACCATTGTCCCACTGAAGCACCCAGCTGTATCAAATGTTCAGTTTTTTGGAGCAAACTGTCACCTACAGACCAAGAAAGACGCATCTGTTCCAAAAGCAACACCTTCAAGCTCGACTGAAATTTGCTGCTGCCAACATGGACCTGCCAAGTATCTTATTTTATGATCAGACAAGACGTAGAGTGTGCTCCTTGGGTCACAATGTCATGAAGCATGTTTGGAGGAGGGAAAAAGAGTCTATAAGACCTAACAGCATTTTATCAACAGTTAAGCATAGTGGTGCTGAAAGGACTGTTTTGTGGTGCTGGTGAACTGCACAAAATACATATAATAATTAAAAAGGTCTTTAACCTTCATTTGCTTTACTGCATCCCGTATCAACAGCTAGATGGTTATAACTTTGTTCCAAAAATACAGTGATCTCTAATACATGTCAATAATTTGTTTTGCAATGTAAAATGTGTGCTAATAATGAGCTTCTTAAACAAGTCCCATTTGAAACCTGCCGTGAATATATGCCAACTTACCAGTTTAAATGAGCTCTACCAGTACTGATAAGAAGATTGGTGCAAGAATTAAACCAGAAGACTGTTGATGGTTATAAGAAGTGTATGTTTCTCTTTTTTAAATTTCATTTTTTCCAAATATTATGGGTATGTAAGGTTCAGGCTCAGACTTTGTTGTCATTCATAGCACATGTAGTAATGAGATGAAATTAAATTATGTACTCAGAGTCCAGTTAGACCAAATACAAATATATATGAGTAAAAAATAAGAATATAAAAATGAGCTGCATATAAAAAAAACTGTATATATCATTGAAGATAAGTGCATGTAGCTTTGTGACCGGTGCTGACAATAAAAAACACACATAAAATGAGTGTCATATGTAAATTATAGGCATAAAATTATTAATTATTTAGGGAATTTTTTTTAATTGGACTCATCCAACATACAATTGAAAATGTTTACTTTAATTTTAATTCCAATTAAAGCTGAAAAGAAGCCTTAAGTCAAAGTTTGTAAGAAGAAAAAATAAAACATAGCATGAAGGGAAAAAAAGCGTTCGTTTCACACAGATGAAAGATGGGAATATCAATGTGTTTCTTATATGTCTGCACTCCAACTTTGGGAAACTGTGATGGATCCGTCAGCGAACCTTTCTGCGCCACCTGAGTCATGCCGCCGCTGCCATTATGTCACTGCTCCCTGCTCAGACAGACACTCGGGGACATGTTGGGTGATGAGCAGTTTGCGGTTCCATCAAGGATCTCCGGGGCCATCCGTGGAAAATGAAACCATCTCCGAGCAGGTAACTCAATTTAACTCGTGGCCACTTTCTCAGGAGCTACAAGCACAAATACTTTCGCAGCTGATGAGATGAGGTAACAGAGCATGGCCAGAGTCAGTGAGTGCAACAGGACAGGCCCACTTCACCCAAATTGCCTGGACATGGTCAGGGTTTTCTGCCACTTTCATAGACGGAGGAGCGGAGACTGGGGAGGAGAGAGGTTCAGGACGTTTTCTCCTGCCTTTTCAATCAATAGACTCGACTGGCTTTAATCATGGAGCTATTGAGTGCTGGAGCTTGTAAAGGAGATAGTTGGTCATCTGGAACTATTCCCAACTTTGTGCTATACTTCAAAGAACCGCTCATGTGGGCTCAAATGTCTTTGAACTTTCATCATGTTTCTGTTTCTCTTTGTGTCCCACTTTTAGAAACTGTGTATTTTATACTATGAGAGGTTGTCGAGGAAAAAAAAAAAAAGTAATAAAAAAAAAAAAATATATATATATATATATATACAATGCATACAGATCCAGGTATACCTGGTATATTTCAGATATATACCAATGTTGTACCTAGTTGTGATCCCATTTTTTTGGTTTGCAATACTGAATGATACTATAGGTAGATTAATGTTTACAAGCTGACCTATTTTAACCACAGACATCATTACCAGGAACCACTGAAATATCTGCAATCAGCATGATCCATTCCTATGAGATGCATATGCTTGATTGAATAAAACTGTCACATTTTATTGGTCTCAAACAACATTACTCAAGTTGTTTCTGAAGAAGTCGACTTAAGGAAGATGAGCTGACAACAGTTTGCTGGTGAGTGTATAAAGCCAGAGCACAGAATTGCAAGCAGCTTTTTTTAAAACTGTAATTCAGGTTTGTGCATTTCTAAACTGTAGCCATTACATTTGCAAAGAGCAGCTTGACTGCAAAGGCTGCTGCCGGTGTAAGATGAAATTTTGTATCAGCTTTTCATTTATTTTCAGAGAAGGACTGTCCAATGATTCCCAACAGAGACTCTCTGTGCAAAGACAATTTTATTTGCTAATGCTCACCCCACTCAGTTTGAAATCGTTTCTGGAAAATTTACTTCTGCATAATTCCCCTGAAATAAACAAGGATGTCCACTGAATGTTCCATCAAACGGTGGGGGGAATCAACTTTATATTCAGCCTGGAATTCAGAAAATAAATCAGCACAAGTTTTCTTTTAGGTTTCTGATGTTGTCTGGGACCAAAATGTATCTAATTAATCAGCCAGTGTAGCATTAGGCTGCCTTCAGTTGTGATGCTTTCGATTCCTCCTTTAGGTCAATCACAATGTTCTTTCTAATTGCACCTTGCAGGGAGTTTATTGTTTTCATTGGGAGACGTAAAGCTAAGGCCTTGAGATTGATTGTGGCCGGCAGTAATTCACAAAGAGTACATATGCAAACAGAGAAAGCTGGGCATTTTATATTATTTTAGAGCTATTGTAGCATTGATTACTTTGTTGTGGAGTTGAACTAATACACTGTGCTTCAATGATTGTGAAATTAAGCACAGTGGATGAAATTAACACAATGATGATTGTGTTACAATGGTAATCATCATTTGTAAGGTATAAAGTATTATTTTGATGAGTTTGGTGAGCTTAGATTGCATTTTAGGATTTTGTGCGGAAATCTCCAAGCTTGATGAAAATTAGTTGAAGATTATGACTCAAATGTACATCTGTGTCAACATATTATGCAAATTGCCTTGTGATATGTATGTCATTGTGTGCTCTTATTTTCTTTAGGGCAACAGTCCACGACCTGGCAGACAATTCGAGAAGACAGAAGTCAAAAAAGAAACCCACCAACCCCCCCCCCCCCCCCCCCCCCCCCCCCCCCCCCCCCCACCCCCCACAACCCCCCCCCCCCCCCCCCCACCCCCCCCCCCACCGCCCGCGCCCCCCCCCCGCTGTGGCCCCGCACC
>CAEFZY010006361.1:0-10466 GCA_903066815.1 Brachyrhaphis roseni
ACTGGAAGGGAACCATTTGGATGCTGTCCTCAGATAATGTTACATCTCCTGTAAAGAACAGCACAGTCATTGATCAATGCACAAAAGCCTTCACACATTAGCAACATTAAAACAATAGCAAATTGTCTCAAACCATCTGTAAAGCACAGCGGTGAATTCTGATTGAATTTGTTTTACAGCTTCAGGATCTGGGTGAATTTACAGACTATATAGCACAGACTGGTAGGGACATTGGTTTAAGTTGCTTCAAGTGCCTTGCCCACATCAACATGTGCCTGAAGGAAGTTGGATTCAAACTCAGTTTTTTTGAAAGGCGATTTACTCTACCCACTGAGTCACAATGCCCTGGGGACCTCAGCACACCATAAAGTCTGTGTATTAAAGTTTTTTAAAATTAGATGGTGTACCATAGAAGTTTGTGTAAAATTGAATGGTCAACATAATAGAGAACACAAATACAGCAGTAAATCTGAATGACTGAAAAGGAAAATAATATTCCTAGAATCAAAGAGGGTGTAGTTTCTTTTTATATTTTATATTACAAATACATTCATCTGTGGATGAACGTATTAGTAAAGGGAAACTTTGTTACTGTTGTAACCAGTCTTTAATGGAATATGGTAGGACCAGCATGTACTCTTGCAACAATGTAATAAACATGGATTTTCAGAGTTTCAGTAATACACACCTTGTTGATGAGGAACCTCTGCTGTTAGAAAGAAGCTCATTCGTACCACAGTGGAGGTGCTATGCCAAGTATGTTAACTCCCAGCAGCTCCTCCTCACATTCCTTCCTGCCACCTTTGCAGGTACTCTACTTTATTTTTGTGTACTGAGACAGAAAACACCTACATTTTTACTTTAAATTAGGGATTAGATGTGTGGATGAGGCATAATGTGCATATTGTATCTACTTGTCAGACGTTCTTATGTTGATGGCATCAACTTTGGAGACTGAGCCTAGAAGTACTGTCAGTATGCAAGAGGATGACACCTTGACTCCCAGCAATAAATCTCAGGCAGACTCCCTGTCAGGTTCCACCAGTGGCCCTGATAAGTCAGAGACTGGTTACAGCTTGGTCTCTAAGCTGCACAGGAGCTCCAGCTGTGACAACTTCTCAGGAAAGTCGTCTCTCCTTACATCTCCATCTGAGAGCCACATTGGGCCTATTGATTTGCTGCATGTAGAATCTGAGAGTTTGGACAGTAGACTGTCAGAGACAGATACTGGGACACCATGCTCAGGTTGGTATTTTGATCAAGTGGTTGTGCTAACATTGCTGTAGATTAGTTCAAAATGAGCCAATTGAAGAAATAACCAATGTCTTAACATACTAGAACATGACCATAATAGTACTTAAACTGTTCTAGATCCTGGAGAAAAAGAAGGAGTCCAGTTTTCTGAACCACAGAAGGAGGATTTGCACATCAGTTTCAGCAGGCAGGTTTCCCAACAGAGCACTAGTGACAGCAGTCATTTAAGGTGTCCAGTTTACGTCTACAACTGCTCACTGGAGCTCCTGAAAGAGCAACTAATACACCCTAACCCAAGGTGCCAACCTAAGGACATATTTTTCAGGTAAGGAACTTACTTATTATAGGCCTATTCATCGTATAGCAGAGATCAAACTGAATAAGCTCATATCTGATATGAATTTAGTTACTATAAATACTTCAAATTTACACACCACTTCCAGTGCTATTAATTGGGTGAATAGTAGTTTAATGCTAACCTGGCTTGGAATCAACTTTGGTGTACTTTTTACTGGTTAAAGTAAAAAGTACACCAAAGTTGTACTTTGGTGTACTTTTTGTAGTCACAAACAGATTTGGGTTTCCATACTGACTTCAGTAAACTACTGGAGTCAGCAGTATGGAACGGATGTACCTGAAAATTAGAACTGGACAAAACGGCAGTGAAAGGTTGTTAGCTGATCTCATTTGTTTTTTTCCACTTATCCGGAGTCGGGTCATGGGGGTAGCAATCTAAGTAGGGAGGCCCAGACTAGGGCCAGCTCCTCCGGGGGAATCCCAATGCATTTCTAGGCCAGCTGAGAAATATAGTCCCTCCAGTGTGTCCTGGGTCTTCCTTTGGGTCTTCTTCTGGTGGAATGTGCATGGAACACCTCACCAAGTAGGCGTCCTAACCAGATGACCGAGCCACCTCAACTGGTTCCTCTCGACGTGAAAGAGCAGCGGCTCTACTCTGAGCCCCTTCCGGATGACTGAACTTCTCATCCTATCGCTAAGAGAGAGCCCAGACACTCTACGGAGAAATCTCATTTTGGCCGCTTGTATCTGTGACCTCGTTCTTTCAGTCATGACCCAAACCTCATGTCCATAGATGAGAGTAGGAGTGTTGATCAACCGGTAAATTGAGAACTTTGCTTTCTGACTTAGCTCTCTCTTCACCATGACAGACCGGTACAGCGCCCGCTTCACTGCAGATGCTGCACCAATCTGCCTGTTGATCTCCAACTCCATTTTTCCCTCATTTGTCAACAAGATCCCGAGATATTTAAACTCCTCCACTTGGGGCAAGACATCTTCCCTGACCTGGAGAAGGCACTCTACCCTTTTCTGGCTCAAGACAATGGCCTTGGGTTTGGAGGCACTTATTCTAATTCTGGGTGCTTCACACTCTGCTACGAACCACTCCACCGAAAGCTGTAGACACAACGTGATGAATTAAGTAGGAACACATTGTTTGCAAAAAGCAGAGATACGGTCCCAACTGAAATCGATCCCCTCAACACCTTGGCTTCGCCTAGAAATTTTTTCCATAAAAGTAATGAACAGAATCTGTGAAAAAAAAAAGGCAGTCTTTACGGAGTCCAACTGTCACCAGAAACTAGCCCAACTTACTGCGGACCAGACTCGTAACACCGGTCATACAGGAACCTAGTAGCCCATATCAAAGGGCCCGATACCTCATACTCCCAGAGCACCCTCTACAGGACTCTCTGAAGGACACGGTTGAACGCCTTCTCCAAGTACACAAAACACATGTGGACTGGTTGGATGAACTCCCACACACCCTCCAGAACCCTCCAGGGTGTAAAGCTGGTCCAGTGTTCCATGGCCAGGGCGAAAACTACACTCCTCTTTCTGAATCCAGGGTTTGACTATCTGACGGGCTGTCCAACGATGGTCTCCCTTTTTGAATAGGGAGACCATCCCCCTGGTCTGCTAATTCAGGGGAATTGACTCCGATGTCCATACAGTATTGCAGAGCTGTGTCAACCAACACAGCCCTACAATATCCAGAACCTTAAGGAACTCTGGGCGAATCTCATCCACCCCCAAGGTCTTTCCACCAAGGAGCTTTTTTAACCACCTCAGTGCCTGTTCTGAATTGTCTGATCTGACAATGACAGCATGTCTGCCCACTCCACAATTTATTTGGGAAGAGGAATTCCAAATGAATGCTCCAAGTGCTTTTTGTAGATGGCAATCTTTCCCTTACAGGCTTTTTTTTTTTTGCTGATGTAATGTTTTTTCCGTGTGATATTGGGTGACTGTTTTCTTGGTTTTACCCCTAAAGCTTTTTGTTTTTCTTCTTTTGCAGGTCATTATCTCAAGACCGCAACAGTCCATCCCCCTGGACAGACCTCATGTCTCAGCCTTACAAATATAAAGAGCTTGCTAATTACTGCAGCCTGCTCCAAGAACATTACCACCAGAGTTATGTTAAAGGTGACTTGACTTTAAATTAGGGATCCTCAACTCCAGACCACAAGGGCCTGTGTCCTGCAGGTTTTAGATGTGTTTCTGTTTCAACACACCTGTGTCAAATAATGAGGTCATTAGCCGGACTCAGGGGAAATTGCCCTAGTCCTAATACTTGCACTTCCATCCTTGTGTCCTTCAGTGCATGTTCATGTTGAATGGTTGAAGTGCGTAATATCCGGCCTTCCCCCCTCCCCTTTTGAGTCCTATTTCCGCACTTCTGCTAAGCCTGTATCCAGCAGACTTTGTCAAAGTGTATTACCCACATTTCAGGCAGAATAATGGCAATGTTTTTGTCTTTATTTAAAATTAAAAGAAAATAGTATGACAAAAACGTTTGATAAAATAAGAAATAAGAAAAAATAAGAAATAAAGATGAATACAGAGAACCCTCGCTATAACGCGGTTCACCCTTCATGGTCTCGCTGCTTCACGGATTTGCATTGTGCATTGTGTTCTGCATTCTGATTGGCAGAAGCGGAGAAGTCTCTCCGCTTCTCTACCTGTGTGTCAATAACGTTGCGGTTTAATATGTACACGTACGTAAAACAGCTTGCCAAATTTAAGTTTGCAAACAATCGATGGTGGCATGTCGGTTTATTAGAATCTTTTTGCCCAAAAGAAAAAAAGAGCAACAATAACTACCGATAACTATGTTCTTCTCTCGAAAAAACACACCTTCGCCGCTGGCTTTAGAAGAAAAAAACGCTACAGAGCGGAGTCAGGATGCAGCGGCTCAGTCATTTTATTTTTGTTTTTGGTTGTTTTTTTAGCACTTCCAGTGTTAAGTGTTTTGAAAATAATGTGTATCTATCTTTGGCAGGAAATCGCATGCATTATAATGTCATTTCCATTAAATCAGTGTAAAAAGGTCTTCAAACAATATTATCATTTATCGCAATAATTTTTGAGACAATTAATTGCTCAGCAAAATTTGTTAACATGACAGGCCTAGCCATCACCTCTAACTTCGTCGTGCTACACATTCCACCGAAAACTCTTTGCACTTTAAAGCAAGTCAGACCACAACTTTTCATCTGTCTCCTGACATAAAATCTTCTTGATTTGTTCAAGGGGGTCTGGAGATGGAGCTCTCCAAGAAAAAAAGGTGACTTCTAGTTTTGAGGGGCCAGGGGTTAGATAATGTCAGTATATGACATATGATATGATTTTTGGGCATCCCATCTGGATCACTCATACAAAGATTGGTGCAACTTGGCCATTGTACTTGAAAGTTAGTGTTTTGTTTTGCTTTGGCTTGTATGCCAAGTTCGGCGCCTGGCCACAGAACTAGAATGCTTAAAAACTCACCATTTTAATTATTTTTAATGCCCTGTCCATTAACTGCATATTGACCAAAAATAAAGCCAATAGCTCAGAATCCCTACCTGGAGTTCTTTGAAGTTTGAATTGTGTAAACATGAAAAATGGCCAAAATTTGCCCTTTCACCCAAAATACCCCTCTAAACTGTGCCCTAAAATCAAGGCACATTTTAGGCCCCCAGATTTGCAATTTCTGGTGGAATAGAATAATAATGAAAAGAAGAATTTCTTAAGATACAATAGACCAGTGGTTCCCAAAGTGTATGGGTCGCCCCCAGGTGGGGCCCATGCCATTGCAGGGGGGATGCAGGAAGCGGTATGGATGAGTGGGGGAAAAAAACAGTTACACAAAAATGTTTCACTGTAAAGATGGTTTTTAGTGTGTTTTGTTGCAACCTGAAGTGTGAAATAAACTTCAGTCGAGTACAATCAGAATAATAATAAAGCAATATTCTTACATGTGTACATAGCTGCTGCAGTTTAAGTCATACTCAAAAAAAAATTTCAAATATATAGCAGACTATATATAATCGGTGTGTATTCCTATGATATCTGCCACATCATCATGGCTTGGTGCCTTTGTGTCTCAGGTGTGTTCCGTAGCCTGCAGCAATCCTACAGCATAAGCTCCCAGGACATCCTCATGGCAATGGATTACTGTGAAGAGTCGCTGCAGGAGATCGACATCACAGCTTTCCTACAAACCCTCTGTGGTCACATGCGGGTTTTTAGGGAGAGTGGCAAGGCCCAAAGACTGGGAGGAGACCAAAATCTTTTAAGAAGACCGGCCACGTTTTGTGTTGGGGAGGTTCAGGAAGAGCAAGCAGAGGCATGCAGGTGAGTTCACCCAGTTTGAAATTATAAAGAAAATAAATGGCAAATGTTTTTGAGATGTCACCAACATTTAAAACAATATCTTTCTTGTTACATGTTAAAAGAACAAAAACTAGCATGTGTGGATTGTAAACTGTGTTATGTTCAATCTAATAATAATAAGAAACTCAAAGGCTTATTTTAGCTCCGATTTTCAAAGTAATGCAAGAAAAATTAGATTGAAGTTGACATCCCTGTAATAGTGCACAGAATCAAAACAAAAGCGGCTTATTAGTACAAACACCTCATATTTTGCAAATTTAATTTTTTTTTCGGTGGAGCACTGATATACAGTGAACCCTCGTTTTTCGCGGGGGTAACGTTCCAAAAATAACCCGCGATAGGTGAAATCTGCGAAGTAGAAACCTTTACTTTTTTTTACAATTATTATACAATGAAATACTCTATAATACATTGAAACCAAAGAACAAAACCTTTTTACAGGCCCAACCATTTGTTTAACAAATAAAAGTACCGTATAAATGTTTTTTTTTTTTACGAACTGAAGGCTTCATATAAGATCAGCTACGTCCCACCGCGACCCGAGTTATTGGATTAGAACGGGAGAAAATGAAAAATGTTTATGATAAAAAGAATTACAAAGTACAGCAGGAAAAATAGTGACTCACGTTTATTTCATTGCTCTTCTGACTGAGCCGCTGCATCCTGACTCCGCTCTGTAGCGGTTTGTTATTCTAAAGCCCGCGGTGCAGGTGTGTTTTTTCGAGAGAAGGACATAGTTATCAGTAGTTGTTGTGGCTCTTTTTCCTTCTGGGCTAAAAAGATTCTTATAAACCGACATGCCACTATCGATTATGTTTGCAAACTTAAATTTTGCAAGCTGTTTTTACGTATGTGTACATATTAAACCGCAATGTTATTGACACAAGTAGAGAAGAGGCGGAGAAATTGTTTAGCCATTCAGAATGCAGAACACAATGCACGATGCAAATCCGCGAAGCAGCTAGACCATGAAAGGTGAACCGTGTTATAGCGAGAGTTCACTGTATTTAAATACCGTAACGTTATTGGCGCACATGTAGAGAAGAAGCACAGAGATTGTTTACCCAATCAGGACGCAGACTACAATGCACTGTGAAAAAAAAAAAATGCACAAAAAATCTGCGAAGCAGCGAGGGTTCACTGTATTCCCAACAGGTCACTTGACTGAGTCAGACATCTGTCTACTTTTAAGACTAGACTTAAAACTTTCCCTTTTGGAAAGGCTTATAAGCTATTTCTGTAGTTATGCTGAAACAGGCCCAGGCTGTTGGAGGACAAACTGACCACTTTTTCACATTTTCCAGGATCTACCAGTAAACCTGCAGTCTGAGAGTGAAGACTTTTATGGAGCTCTGTTTTGCTCCTTATCCTTTATGTCCAAGCGACTTGTATGTGTCTTTTATCATCAAACCTTGGCTCTGCTTCCACCTCACGCTTTATGACACTGTGCATTGAAAGCTCCCGACATTTCCAAAGAGTTCATTTATGATGCTGTACACTATTCCAAGGACCTTTGAACAGAAGTAGGCCAACAACGTCATAAAATCTCCACCATGATTAAAAGTGGCCAGGGGTTGCGCTTCCATCAATTTATTATCTAATTTACCTCAAAGCCATATTGGGGGATTTCATTTGACTGAAGTAAGAAAGTGTCTCATGGACACTAAAACTCTATTGGCTGATTTTTGTTTTTACAATGAGTCTTGGAAATTGTTTAAGTCCCTCACCATTTTGTTCACTGAACATAGTGGAAACATAAACTTGTCTTCTGCCCTCTGCCATGTCATAAATATACCCCAGGGATCTTGGATCCCCAAGACTTTGGGGTTACTATATAAACTAAAAGTTATGTAGTAACTTTTAGTAATCAAAAGTTACTACATAAGTCAAACAAACTAGAAAAATACCTTTGTTGCATTTTTTATAGGAACTGTGAGTGTAAATAAGTGAAGCAGGCTTAATTGGGGCTAGGGTTAGGTTCGAAGGATTTCCTAACATGGAATTTTTCCTTAACTGAATACTTAGATATTCAATATGATGTTATGCTACTATAATAAAATATTAATTTATATACACTTTTATCATCAGTAGGCCTGAAATGGAGGATTGTTGTGAAGCTGAATCTAAAGGGAAGGCTTCTCAGTGGATCCTGGATGAGTCCAAAATACCGCCATTCCCTCTGACCCTGCTACGAACACAATCCGATTGTGAAGTATATCCAGATTTGCACAAAATCATTCAGGTATTTCTTAAAATTTAAGACAACTGGTCAGAACTTTTTACAAATTTTTTTATGTCTTTGGGTTTTAGTTATTATTGTACATCTAAAATAAAGCTATATGGGGGATTTTTCTAACATAACTTCTGGCAATAAAACTTCTGCTCTCTTTCAAATATTCTCTGTGCTCTCAAATCTTTATGCTCATGCTCAGATTCTTTCCTAGTGCATTAAAACTTCTCTCTGCCCGGATTAACTCTGCTCACAAATCTCTCTGCTTGTTTGCAAAGTCTTTTCTGCTCTCTCTCAAAACAACAAAGCACCGCCGCCCACTCACCACCGCAGAAGCTCTCACGCATTTTCTGCACCCATCCACCAGGCGATGTGCATAGATGCTTTTGGCAGCGTTCCCCGACTCACAAAAAATCTGATGCAGATCGGTCGATTTAGCGAGGAGATATAGCTGATAGATTAACGTAGGGGGCACAGTGGAGTTAAATTACATTTCAATGCTGTTGGGCTCTTAAGAGGTGAACAAAGGTCATACATATCCAGTTTGGCACCAATTGGATGCTCCATGTGTGATTTAGAGACAACCGTATGAATATGGCAAGGGACTGCAATTTGCCATTTTGCCACGCCCACACAGCTCAGCCAGCAGCCAGCATTGACAGAAATCATCACCTTATCACTTAAAGTCAGTTCGCACTGAATTAAATCCATATAAATAATAAAAGTAAAAGTAACACATACAGCAGAAAAAAACAGGTGACTTCCTGTTAAAAGTAGTGATGACATCACCTAAGCATGTAAATGTGATCAGGACTGGTCTGTAGAGAGACAGGAAGTCTGATGTGGCTGTGGCCTTTTATGTGGAAGTTATTGAACCTTGATGTTTCATGTGAATCGTCAAAGTTTGACACTTAGCCACACCCACATGCTTTGATGTATGAGAAATCCTTCCATAACTTTTGACCTTTGATCCCTCAAGTGTGTGCTGAGTGATTTTGAAGTCTGTATATGAAAAACTGTAGGAGTTTGATCAGATACGACGTCTAAAAAAGAGAAAATGACGGTATTGATTCAAAATACCATACCATACCATACCATACCATACCAACTTTATTTATAAAGCACTTCATACACCATAAGGACCGAAGTGCTGTAACACAATCCCAAAATACAACACAATACAGTATAGACAAGAGAAAGAAACACAAATTACATATGGATTCACAGACAGAAAAAGGAAGAAGAAAAACATCTCAGATTGTGTCAAATGCCAAGGAGAAGAGATAAGTCTTTAGCAGCGACTTAAAAGCAGCAGGTGAGGAGGCCTGTCTTATGTCCAGAGGAAGGTCATTCCAAGGTCATTCCATAGCTTGGGAGCTGCCACAGAAAAAGTCTTTGGCACCCACAAGAGCGAATGATCAGCTGATCTGAGGGAACGAGAGGGTGTGTAAGGATGAAGCAGCTCAGACAAGTAGGAAGGGACAAGACCATTTAGAGCTTTAAAAACAAATAGAAGAAATTTAAAATGAATCCTAAAATGTACTGGCAACCAGTGTAAGGAAGCTAGGATAGGGGAAATGTGTTCAAATTTCCGGGTGCCTGTTAAAAGACGTGCAGCAGCATTTTGTACCTCTGGAGCTGAGAAATATGTAGATCACTGACTCCAAAATAAAGTGAGTTGCGGTAATCCAGTCGCATAGTCACAAAAGCATGGATCACTGTTTCAAAATGCTGTCTAGAAAGAAAAGGCTTCACTTTGGCTAACTGCCTTAAGTGGAAAACACTGGATTTTACAACAGTTCTAATCTGTGAATTCAGCTTAAGACTAGCATCCATCTTGACCCCCAAATTTGTAGCAACCGGCTGAACGTATTGGGCAAGAGAGCAGAGATTGGGTAGGGGAACCGCAGTGGATCTACCAAAAATCACTACCTCTGTCTTATCGTCATTAAGTTTCAAGAAATTGAGGGCCACCCAGGCCTTCAAATCTTCCAGACATAGAAGCAGAGATCGAAAGGAGGCAGAGTCTGTATTTTTTAGTGGTAGATTTAATTGTGTGTCGTCTGCATAACAGTGAAAAGGAATCCCGTATTTTCTAAAAAATAGAGCCCAGAGGAAGGAGGTACAGCAAGAAGAGAAGAGGTCCTAAAACTGATCCCTGTGGGACACCACAGGACAGCGGAGCAGAGGAGGACCTATGGGCATCAAGACAGACACAGAAACTACGTTCAGCCAAGTAGGATTTAAACCAGTCCAGAGCTATGTGGCCGACTCCCACCCACTGTTCCAAACGGGAAATTAAAATGCC
>CAEFZY010006363.1:0-84026 GCA_903066815.1 Brachyrhaphis roseni
AACTTCACGTTCAAAAACGAGCCCAAAAAGGCGAAACCTGCAACTCATTAAGTCTGCAAGCGACTTTTTTGGCGACAGAAATTCAAAATAGTTCCTGTTTTTCCACCAACAAAATGCGCATCTCCCTCCATTGTTTACATTTCTGTCGCATAGAGACGTCGGTCATTCGACAAGACACGTAGAGGAAATACAATTAAATAACTAAAGAAGGTAGTAACGAATAGTAACGCAAAAATGATTTTTATAAGTAACTTTAATCTGATTACTGGATTTGAAATAGCAACGCGTTAGATTACTCGTTACTGAAAAAAGTGGTCCCACGTCAGTAACGCGTTACTTTGTAACGCGTTACTGACAACACTGGCTAACAGCAATCACTGCTCTGTCCTGTTTGATTTTGAGTCCTATAATCCTATTTTATGTTGGTCATTTTGTCAGGTCAAGCAAGTTTATACAGGAATGCATTCACAGTTTATTCCTAACAGCTTAGAATTAGAGTCCACATCAAAATCAAAGAGATGATGCTGTAAAATGACCGGCATGGCAAGAAGCTGTGACAAATTACAATAATGAGGATGTAACCCATCCAAAAGTTGCAGATCAATGGCACTTCACGATTGGAGTTGTAGACCCTTGGTTTAGGTAGATGGACAAGTCTTTGTAGGCATGCCATACCCTGCAATAGACTGAACATTGCTTTTAAGATTTTAAAATTTGGATTAACAACCCAGCTGGTTCAAGCATCTACAACAAATTCCTGACCTGTCTCCTGCTCTCTTTGATCTTCATGATGGTGTTTTTTCATTCATGTTCGCGGACACACTTGTGAGGCCTTCACAGAACTGCTGAAATTATAGTAAGGCAATTTACAAATTTACATTTCTGACTCCTCACAGCAAATGACTGGACTGGATTTTAATTGAGGGAATCAGATAAAGGAAGTTGATATAATGGCACATTGTACTTTGTGCACATTTTTACTTCATACTCATACAATACTTTGGACTAGTCCATCATGTAAAATTAAAATTCAATGCACTGTAGTCCAGAAAGACCCATGGAAGGTGAGAGCTTCTTTGCAGAAAGACGGCAAGACAGTGGCTGGATGCCATCGGGTCTTCTTCGAGGAAGCCGTGCAGGAGTGCTCGTAACTTACCTGAGATTGCATCGACAGAGGGATTCTTCAATGCAGGGGGCATAGCAGGAATCCAGATGCCCTCGATCGATGATTGCCATCTTTTACTCTGCAGGTGGCACCAACCCCACAGTGACCAAGACCGTGAGAACAAAATTATAGTGTTTTGCAGGCGTAGAGAGCAATGGGAAAAGATGTGGGGGATGACAGACGAGCACACACGCCCCCGCAAGAAAAAATTAAAAATAAAAATAATTTAAAATCAATGCTTATGACTCTGGGAGAGCTGTAAATACAAACTCCGATGCATGTGTTCATTTACACAAATGCATAACATAGATTTTGTAATCATAGCCTTACTTAAGGGCACTTGTTCACATATAGAGCTCGATGAGCTTTAATGTAAGAGCGTAGAGCCGTGCAGTCAGCAGCGCGAATGACATCCCATTAAATCACTGTTAAGGAAGCTGCAGTGATTACTGTCGTACGAGCTTATCGATTGATGCCGTCTCATTAAACTGAATCTATATTATTCGTTCATCTCCTTATTATTACTCTTATCATTAGCTAATGGCTTGGCACTGACCTTTCCAATGCCCTAGCAACCTTTCGCTTACATTTTTTAGACTCTCTATAAAGCACAATGAGCACACAATGTGACAAAGGGGTGAAATTTATTACCACCTTCTCGATGTTCCGGTGCTGCAGTTGGTTTACATTGTGACTAGCTGTGCTCGAGAACTCAGCAGAAATAGATAGGAAGCGTACATTTTTAGTAACTTTTTCAGAAGACCTTCCTACTAGAGGAGAAAAGCAGCAGATAAGTGATGTCAGGAAACATGAAGCCAAGAAAAAATAATTCTATTTAGCACTTTCCTCCTGTACTGACAGGAGCCCAAATGAGCAGAAAAGAAAAATCACCCAGTCATTGACAAGTTTAATAAGGTAGTGTAAAAATGCACATACTGGGAGACTGCCACCAGGAGGTACATGACGAACTAAAAGAAGATGAGTCTTTCATCTTTAAGAATCTCTAAAACTCTCATCTGACATCATCATTAGTTCCCAACTAGCAATACCTGCAACCCAACTATAAAAATATGTGCTCCATTTTCTTTGTTTTCTCCAAAAGAATCTCCCGCTCTCTCTTTTTTCAAAAATATGAACTGGCCTAATTTTTCCTGTTTCAAGTCCAAAAGCAAGAAGCTCTCCAGGCGTAATGAATTCCTGACAGTATTTACACATTTAAACACCTGCACATCATTATGCATGCAGTGGGCAGGAACTATAAACACATTTGCAGGGTAAGTTTAACAGAAGATGGTTCTTAGACGTTGGCAATTGTGCAGCTGCAAGCCTGGCAGAAGTGATTATGCACTTGCACTTAGTGAGAAGGGACACCACTGAATTAAGTTTATACATAAATTAAAACGAACAGGTAACACAAACAATTCAGAAGTTTAATCATCTCAGGTTAGTTTATAGCTGTGGCTACGTGCATCCTTGACACATGAAATAATACATGAAAATAATAAACTGTCAAAACTTACAACCCCTTTTGTGCATCCTTGTCATAATTCTCATTTTTGGTCCTGTGAACAGGTCGAAACCAGCACCAAACAAAACCAACCAATGCTGAGATATTGGGTGAGATTTAATGTGATAGATCAACCAGGAGTAGTTAGAACATATTTAGTGGAACAAAAATGATTTACGGTTTGTTTTTTTTTGTTTGTTTTAACAAATACAAGTCTCTGTTTTGTACATCTGCAAAAGGCGTATAAGAAGAAATTTTGAACTCTGCTAATTTCTAACTCAATCTAAGTCTGGACTTCAGCTCCATTATGATCCAGCCTATTGTATCTCTAACTTTATCTTTAGGGTCGCTTTCCTGTTGGAAGGTGAACCACTGTTTCAGTCTCAGGTTTTATGGAGTCTTCCAGGATCTTCCAGGATTGCCCTTTGATTAGCTTCAGCCACCTTCCCATGAACTCCATAGAGCTTTCCTCTCCTTGGTGATTATCACAGAAAATCCAAATAAAATATATTGAAGCTTCTGGTTAAAATGATATAATATGAAAAAGTCAAGGAGTGTAAATACTTTTGCAATGTGTTGCATCTATAATAATGACTGGGTATTTTTAACCCCTAGGTTAAATATAAATTCCCTTCACTGAGCTGGAGCAATCAGACAGTCTCTCAGCAGAAAAGACAAAAACAGAGACAGTTGGGTGTAACAGCAGAGATCTGAAAGCTTTGAGGCAGGTTGTTTCTCTTTTCTTTTTTTCTGTTTGCTATGTTTCGCCACTGCTTTTGATAGAGAAAATTTATGAACTGCAGGCCACAGACAGGATGTGCACAATACTTAGCAAAACACAGGAATGTAGAAATATTCAATATTTGTTGCAGTATTTTTGCTTCTGCTGCACAGCAATTATGGTGATGATATGAAGGGGTGCACGGCACCCAGATGGCCTACTGTTGATCAAAGGGCAGAGGGAAAATACGCTCACTGTCAATCACTGGGATGGATTACCATTAAAGCCTTTTTTAGTGCTATTACAACAGCAAATGTATTTGTGTTGCACCATGATTTTTAAGGGTTTTAAAGTTGAAATATTGTGATTTTTTTCATGTCTTTCTGTGGCTGAAAGTATTTGTGTCTGAAGTCCCAAGCATTTTACGAGCCCAAAAAAGATGCCTCTCACGGTTAGGCATCAAAATTTTGAAGGGGAAAAATAAATGAGTTTTCAACAAATTATATCTTGTGGATTATCACAATGTTGTGTAGAAGATATGAGATGGGCCTCTATGTTCTTTTTGGTCAGCAGAGGTCTTGGTCTTGGATGTCATTTTACCTGTAATGCTCCACTTGTGGAAGTAAATCTGTTGGGCTTCTCCTTGGCACTCAGGCCACAATACTGACTGCTACACTGATGGATGGGATCAAAAGAAACATTTTCTGAGTTCTGGGACCTCCTGAATGAGTTATGAATGGACTGTTTGAGTAACTTTGATAAGCCAGTTGCTCTTTAGAAGGTTAATCATTTTTCCATATTTTCACCATTGAGGCCAGATGAGCAAAAGCACATTGTTGAGGAGGCAAATACTTATTCACATCACTGTTTACAGCTGCTCCTTCTATATGACTTGGCTTTCTATTCCTTTAAAATAATGAAACATCTTATTTGTTAAAGATTTAATCACATTTTAACTCAACAAAAAAAAAAGAACTACGGTAAGACAAAATTGAGAATTTAGAGCAAAACAGCAGTAATTATGCATTTGCATGCTGGTTTGTGGAGAGATGTGAATTATTTATGCCCACAGAGGAAAATTCCTGTCTCTTTGCCTCTTTCGCTCTTCTAACCAGTCATGTATCATCTAGTTTTGCTGTTGTTGCTGTTTAATTCCCTACTTACCAGTATCTTAAATTTATGTGCATCTGTGCACCAATCTAGACAATTATTTGCAAAGTGCATTTGTACTTGTCGGTCTAAAAAGACAAACCAATTGGCTATGAGGTGTAACTTTTTGCATAATTCAGCCAATTTTTCAGAAATAATGTTTGGCAGTAGTGGAAATAAAAATATTTCAGCTCTTGTTATGGGATTGTTGGACAGAGCGAGAGCACATAATGGGCACTGTAATCAGCAACATCATCAAAAACATTGCAAAGTGAACTAAATAATGTTATCTAAGCACAACGTTATCGGTCAGACGATGGAGTTTATTGACTGAATGATGCTAATAGGGATCAAACTGTGAAAACAAAGCAACTGGTTCAAAACATTCCTTAAAAAGACGGCCCTCTGGTGTATTCACAGTTTATAGTCAAACTATTCCATGCAATGATGAGTGAGATTCATGGTCAGTAATGGCTCAGTAATAGGATTGTGTGCTATGATACCAGACAAACTGCTAAAAACCCTTTTTGCTGGCTATTATAGGGGAAATAAAGTGTTAAAACATGATGTATGTCATAAATTTCCTGTTTATGGGGTAATGTAGCTGTAAGTCTAGTCATGCCCAACACTTAAAACATCTATCATTGGGCATCTAAGTGCCATATCTAGATTATGTTAGAATATGGAATGAATGCAATTAGCTATAAAGAAACAGTAAAATAGGAAGGTGCCTGAAGCAGAGTGGTGTGCTGAGAAACACTGGGTCTGAACATTCATGTGAGTATTCAATTCTGTGAAAGTAGGTCTGAATTTTAAATTTAGGTGGATTTACCTTATTAAAACTAAAAATAAAAAAAAACACGCAACACTGCAAGGATAAGTGGGTATAGACAAAGTATGGATGGAGTGACAATGTTTGAGTCAACCAAGTATAGTTCAAGGTCAGAGTAATAAATATACATAAGTTATAATTATTAAAAAGGCCTACTTTTTTTTTTTTTTTTTTAAAAAAAAGGTTTTAAATGAACATTTATTGCAAACTATTTGGTTTGTCATGTGTACCCATAATAAAATATAAGCAATGCTGCTAAAAGCTGTATGCTGGGGAATATAACCCAGTAAAGTAACAAGTATGGATGTTGTGATCAAGAGTGACAGATCCTGACACCAAATAGAGTGATTTTGGACTTGGCATTTGTTGTAAACAGCTCCTGACCAAATACGACATTAAGGTTCTTAAAATCAGAGCTGTGCCTACACTAAAATATTCTGTAACTTTACAATGCAGTAAAATAAAACAATACATTTCATTGATATATTAAGGTTTACATTGGTATTATGATTTTGATGCAACAAAAAATTACCCATCATTGACTTTTGGGAAACTAAGGATCTCTAACTGTCTTATAAAGCAAAAATATTTACATAGTTGCCAACTAACTTTGTTTATTCACCTCTTCCCCTTCAAAAAAAAAAGAAGCATATTTTATGCTCTTATTGATCATCTTTGCATATTTTAATATGATGGGATGTATTGATCCTACTTGTTTACAAGCAACATCTGCTGTGTCTGTATCGATACAGCTATCATTTAACCGTTAACATATTTTAATGAAATTGTACTCAACTGTGTCTTGACAAAAAAGTTATACTGCATAAACCTTAATATTTTTGAAAAACCTTTAATTTCTCAGATGGGTTATTTTATTGTTCTACCAGTATCAGATTGGCCCCTGTGTCTTCTTTCACTGAATATATTTTTGAAATAAGGTTAATGTACCCTCAAACACCGACATCCAGTATTCAGCGATGGTTCAAGCTTGAGTTCAAGGTTACGACTCATCTTCCAAATCCCTAAACTGGATGTGCCAGATGGTTTGGTACGCAGATCCATCTTAGAAGTCATATGCATAAAAGGGTATGCTCTTTTAAAAACTAGCTGGCAGGTGACAGCTACTTTTATCCCACTTTCAGTCCATTCAATCTGTGAAATAAAAAAATAATAATAAACTGGAGTTTTTAGATGCCCCATTTTGCATCTGAGGAGACTCAGAGTATCTGATGAAACACAAAAAGACCCATTCAGAGATTATGTGGAGTCAATGAGCGTCTTAAAGAGCATTAAGGTGACCTTTATAGTATATGACAGGTTATTATAATGTGCCGGGAGAGCAATGTGATTTTAGAGATGAATAAATAATATGACTGAGGTAAAAGGAAGCAATGATCTCAAACTGTAATACAGAAACTGTCATTGAAAGGTTAGTATTGATCTTTAAGTCTGCACTGTATAACAGAAGTTAGAGTAAAATCTAGAGTTAGATTATTTTTCCTCTCTGTAACTCTGCACTGTTGATCTCAAGTGTCCAAAACAAAACTATGGCTGGAGGGTAAGAGAAGTTGCTTGCCGTTGTTTTTTAAGAAACATTTTTTGAAATAACTGTTACCCAAGCACAAAGACACTGTTCTTCATGCTGGAGGTAATAGCCGAAATCAGATATTTACAGTCACATTCAATATAGAATATACTAACAATTTTCACTTGTTTTGTCCCATTCGGCTTCCCTCTTCCACCTTAACAAAAAATGTAGTAAGCCATGTTGTACGACAGTTTAATCAGCAAAGTAAAACACATTCACTATTGAGCATCACACACTCACACAGATTAAATGACGAATTTAATCAAAGATTTTCCCACAAGAATTTCTTGTAATTGAGTTATTTCTTACTGCATGTGTCCGTTCGGCTCTAATAACACTGATGTCATTAAATTAAAAAGTGATGCATTTACCACAAATTAAACTCAGCTCGGTTTATTTATGTATAGCTGCAACTCGCAACAAATGCAATCTGAAGGCACTATATGAGACAAACGGGTCTAATTTGTAAACAGAAAAGTAAAATCCAATCAAATTCAGTGACTTGCTTTAATGCAATGCAGTCAAATTCAACTTTTAATGCCAATTAGTAAGAAGTGATCAATGTTTATAAAACTGCTGTGGAGAAAAAAAAAACACTGACAGATTATGTAATAAGCTGAAATTTATGATGATGTTACTAAAAGATTAACAAAACACACAGTTACTGAAGGCATTATGCAGCAGCATATTGTATATCCTCATTTAGAGCTTTGCTCTAGTTAGTTGGGAGACTTTAATGACTGATTCTATCAAAGTACCAATCTGTTTCCTGCTACGTTTGTTTTTTCTCATCGCTCCATGAGACTTTTGTTTTGCTCTGATTTATAAGATTAATATTTTAAGCGTATGTAGCTGGTTAAGAGGACAGCTAAAGTATATAGTTTTTTTTTTCTTTTTAAAGAGTTTACAGTCGCATTTGTTGAAAGGTATATTGAAGCATGTGTATGTTATGTTCTCCATAGTCACAAAGATGTCAGAAACCACTTTCTATATAGCATTTAGTAGTATATATGCCACAGATTTTTTTCCTAGGGACTTAATCATGTTGTTGCATGTCCAACAACGAGGACATGCTAAGGAAGGTAGTAATTCACTGTGGTCACGTCCTGAAGTAGACCATGACATTATAACTGCAGTACCTTTTCATAAGAGAAGAGAAAATAGAAAACACTACGCGAGAGGAATGGTTGTATGTAAACCATGCTTTTCATGCTTCAACATCAAACCGACAGCAGCCTTTGAAAACACTAGTACATCACCAAAACCTGTTAATAGTCCTCCAAATGAGCTGCTTGCATCACTTGTTGCAGAAAAACTCCTAATATACTTGGCCAAAGTAGGTCAAAGTTTGTACAGCTTTCCAAAATAACATTTCTTTTTCCATTCCTTCTGCATCTTTCATGCCTATGATCTAATTTTACATTACCCATGGATACTCATGCCAAAGGAGATCTGTCACTTTTGACTCTTGCAAAATGGCTCTATTCTTCTTTTGGGATACATTACAATGAAAGTAAAGGTTGGCAGATTTATATCACACATTAGAGCTAATGAGTATTTTAGTGTCAGAATGTTCCTGGAAATAAGACGCAACATTGATCTCTCCTTCTGTTTATACATATTAATGCACTGTTTTCCTCTGAGAATCTCCAAGAGTCGTTTTACATTTTATTCTAATGACTTTAAGAAATGGAAAATGTACCTTTTTCCACACACCCAATGCTACTCAAAATAATTGCCATGCTGCTCGTTTGGGTTTATTTTTTCTTGCTTTGAGATTTACACGCAGCACAACCTTTGAATTTTGGCTGGGATCACCTCTTTGAACAGTTCTTTGAAAAATATATCTTCTCTAAGCAAAGCAGGTAAGTCTAACCCATCAGACAATGGCAGTTTATTGTATGTACTTTTACTCTACCGAAAAATTTGTAAAACAAATTTCTATTCCCAAAATTAAAATGATGTAACTAATCTGAGGCATTGGTTGCAATAGACATACAGCAGACTTCTTACATTGTTTTGTCCTATTCATATTTGTAGGTTACATCATAATAAGTATAACAATCTACAGTATATGGATTCTTTCTAAGATAGCTGTATCTGTTTTATATGTTTTCCTCCTACTTTGCATCCAAGCAGCAAATAAGAACTAATGAATGATCACATATCGATTCAGCCACAGCCTCCTACGGCTCAAAATCATGATGACTCAAATGTTACTCAACAGTTTATCAAAATCAAATGATTGCCAATGACGGTGCTTTAATTTCTTTTCCCATCATGATTGTTGTGTGAAAACACTCTTGCCCTCAGTTACCTCCCAAACACACACAAACTCAGTTACTCTGTGCACGATGAATAATCATTTTATGAACATCTCCATCAGTGCAGCCATCCACTTAGCTCACTCCTTCATTACAGTCTATTTGACAGACCATGGAGGATAGCAAGTTTTCTTTCCCCCCCTTTACCCCAGGGATACACTTGGCCCTTCCAGTAAAAAGAGGCCACTAATGGAAGCAGAGGCCCTGATTTCCACTCTGCGATTTTTATGCAGGCAATCCAGGCATCCGTGGCGATCGTAAAGCGAAGCTGAATTGATGCCAGGGTCAGCTCTAAATACAACAAAAAAATATAAACCTGAATGAACAGGTTTTGTTGAGAGCCAACACATCCCTGTAAGTTCAGTTACAGCAGGTGTTTGTGTGAATCCAATGAAAGCGAGCATTTTGCATAAATGCCAAAGTGAAAAGACTCCCAAAACATTCTCTGAAGGTGTGTGAACCTATCAGGTCAGCTAATCAAATATTCTCCGACTCCTTGGGGAACATAAAAAGCTAAATTCTACAGCTGCTCCCCTTGGCGTGGCCGAGTCATAAAAGGAAGTGCATAAAAGAAGTGGAAGTGCTGCTGTTGAATATACAAGATTGGAATTTGGATGCTGGTGTTCCTCTGTAGATATCCCACACCTTGATTACTGCACAGATTTGAGCTGAATGCTGATTTCTCCCCAGCCCCCACATACTCCCTAGCTGGAATCCGACTGCAGTCTGACAAAAACTACAAGGTACAGAACGACATAACCCTGAGAAAATTAGACCAAATGTTCACAGTCATGGTAGTTAGAGAGAAATGCTTTTTTTTTTCAGCTGTTGGAAGGTTTTAAAATTAACTCTTTAAAAAAAATCATTGGAACTACCCCAACTTTTAACCACAACTTTATATTTTACTGCTGGAGAAAAATTCTAAATCTGTAAGAATTCAGTTGGACGTTGATCTGAAATGGCAAAAGGGGAAAAGATAAAACTTTAGGTGGTGTTAGATGGAAAACTTCAGGGATAAAGTGCAGAGAAAGATAAAATGAGCTGTGCATTCAGTAATGCGATGTAATGCAACAGAGCGACTCAGAGGAAGGACAGAGCAGCCACAGTCTAGACATGGGGAATGGGTTTGAATGAAAGGTGGCTGTGCATCTTACATTGTTTATAGCTTCATATCTCTTAAATTGCACTGAACAGATCAGGCTGATGAGGCTAAAAATATTCATGGTCATAGTTAAATCTTATTGAAAAGTTACCAGCATAATAATAATTGCAAACCACTTAAAAATTCTGAAATTACAGTTTTGGAACAGTTTTTAAAATGGAGCACTTTTTGAAATAGAGAAAAACTAGAGAAATAGAAATAGAGAAAACTGATAATTTTGTCACTTTTTTGCCTCTTAAGTGAAATTTCAAAGATGGTATTTTTTGCAGTTCTGAAATCATTTCTACACCTGCCGAAGGAATTTTGAGTCTCCCAGGCACTTTATCTGGAATACCACTTAAATGATTTCAACATCTAGGGAGCTGGTTTGACGTCAAATTTAAGAAGTTTTAAAATTATATATTTTTTTTAAGTCTTTGGGGATGTTAAACTTGTTAATATGCGCAACTGCAGTCACAGGAGCTTTAAGCCATTTGGAAACTGCCTTGTAGCCTTAATCTTTAACTTTCTTCTCTATGACTTTCTTTCTATTCTCCTGGGACAGCTGTCTTCTTTGCTTCCTGTGGTCCATGTTCAATGTGGCAAAACACCGTGTCACCAAACAGCACACTGACTACTTGTCATACTTTGAATAAGCAGACTGACAGATTATCAGCTTGAAGACACCTGCTATAATTGGAGGGAACGCCTCAGTTTAAAATGTCCCTATTGTCAAATTCAATCTTTTCTAGGTATCATTATTTTTGTCCAGGGCTATTTCATTAGTTTATTTTTTTTTTTATGATTCTGTTAAACCAATTTAAATCAATGGCTGATTTTCATTGGTACATTTTCAGTAATTTTTTCTTCATTACTTTTGTGATTTCAGTGACCATTGTGGGTTTCTCAGTCATTAACAGAGGGGTACCAACAATTATATCCACATGTGCACATATTGTAAAAATGTAGATATCCCTATTAAAGAAAACTGTCTTTTTCTTTAATAGGGAAAGAAAAAGACAAGATATCAGTTACTGAAGATGTAATTGATATCTTCAGTGCAGTTATTCAAATACTTTCAGCCAGAACAGAAGAGAACTGTCATTTTGATCCAAAGAGAAACCAACTTAAGATAATCCATGCAACCATTTCGTCCTCCTGATGACTAGGATAATATTGGGGATCATGCTAAGTTGCTAAGTACAAAAGACAAACCAGTTTGTGGTATATTACAGATGTATATTATCTGCTGATTAATATATATATATATTTTTTTATCTCAGGGCACTGGAATTACATAGGGATACCATTTCAAATGAAGTGTAACTCAGTGTAATCCATACACATAACCTTTTCAAATTCCTCAATGCATTAATTCATCACTTGCTCTCCACAAGATTAATAGCAGGCTCAGGCGAGATATGATAAAGCTTGCACAATATATTGTCCGAGTGGTCACCAGCAGTGAGGCTAATTTCTATAGTTCTCAATAGGAGTCACTGTGCTCATTGTTCGGGGTACTATAGTTTCATAGAGCTATAATTAGCCAGAGGACTTAAGAATATCAGTGGGTTGAAATCAAGTATGAGATGAAGGACTAAGGGACTTATTGGTCAGAGCTAGATCTCTGCTTGGAACAAAATGAATTATATTTGCCAAATCTAATTGATATGTGAAAACAGTCTGTGTGTGTGTAAACAAAAAAAATTTCAAGACATAACTAGTAAGAGAGAGAGATGTCCCAATTGCAATTTTGTGACCTAATTTAAAATTTTTGTACAGCTCCGTCCTCAATTTGTTTTTAAATCTGCATTTCTTTGAATTTATTTTGTAGCTATCCAGTTCTGATAGTTAAATATGACCACAGCAAAATTTCAGATCCGGAACTCATACCTAAAAAATTAGTTTCTTTTTTGGTCCTGGTGTTGCATTTGCGAAAATATATCACATAGGAAACTCCAGAAATTTCAAGCTGTACTTTCAGCTGCATTTACATTTACAAGATTATTGAGTGGTAAGGAAGTTCCACAATGATTTTATGCCCATATTTATAATTATTCAACAGATGTTTTTTCTAAACCTGGTGCTACTAACTTGTGATGTTTTGTGGGGCAAAAAAAGTTTCGGAAATTGATTTAAAAGCCAGTACATTGTGACCAAAAAAACTGGAACAGCACAACTTAAGATGCTCTTCCACTACAAGTTAGTTATCCATGTGCAGAGGCGATGTTACACCATGTCTGACCACCAAGCAGCTAGATAAATCAGATCCTCACAATTTTTGTGAAACAAAGTGAAATTGTTTTAGTAACTTTTATTAGTGATTAGCACTGCTAATGTGTTACAGTTGCAGCTGTCTAAATTCTCCTAAACTGTACAAAGAGGCCACAATTCCTTTGGCATAAAAACGTTGAAAGCTCAAAAGGATCAACAGTGATCCAGTTAGGTTATTTGTTGTCAAATCAAGCTGTTTGTTTGCTTCTGTACCAGCTCTAAAATGTTGGCAGGGGAAAGTTAACTTTAGTGCCTTTATGTGGTTTGCACAAAATGTTTTCTTCCTCCCAGCAATAACTCTTAAAGCCACGTCAAACACGTTCACTAATGGGCTTATTGAAATCTGACAAACGTATTAACATTTTTAAAAACTTTTTAGGCAATAGCAGATTTATTTATGCATCTTCAGTAAAAATTTTCCAATTCTGTTCACTAGTTGTGCATTTGTTGCTTTCCTTGGAGTCGCATAGTATGCAACACACTTCACCTACTATGTGCAAAGATTTCATAAACTGTAAAGAATCATGGGGAAAACATTTATACATATGTTTTTAATTTCCCAGGCAATTTGATGTTTGAGTTTAAGAGCATGCTCCTAGAAGGTAAGCGATCAAGCTGTATTAAACACAAAAAAAGTCATTTCTGGTGTTCTAGTCTGACACCATAAGGCAAAACAAATGTGAAATGCAATCTACAAACTGGTAAATTACATTTATATTTTCACTTCTAGCAAGCACTCTGTACAAAGATAAACATTAAATGCCTAGTTTAATACACAGGAGATAAAGTATTTGTGAGAGAGTTCGAAGGGAAATACAATTCCTCATTCATCCCATGGTGCACAAAAAAAGGATAAAGGCATTCAACTTTTAGGTGGAAAAAAAGAGAAACGATCTGCTGTAAAGCCATTAAATACAATTCATCTTGCTGCGGCGTCTACGAGGAGCATGTAATTGCAATGACACACTGGTGTAATCCATTTAAAACACTTTGGCTCAGGCCTAGGCGGCTTTAGACTTCCTTTGCAGACTCACACCGTCATCTTCGTTTTGGATATGTTCCAGTGACTGCCTGCTATTAGCAAAAAGATGTGCAAGTTGCTTTGTTGTCCACCTACAAGCCCTGGCGAGGAAGCACCTTGTCCTAGATGCGTTGCATGACCGACAAGAGCACAAGAAGAAAAGAAGATAATAACTCGCCCGTCTCAGGCAGAGGTGAAGTACGAGCGGTTGCACACAGACATGTAATCTGTCTCGAGAGGTGCCCTCTCTTCTGGCGCCTCTGTGCTTTGACTTTCCGAGGCAGGGTAGACCTACCCAGCCTGATCAGAGTAATGGTGTCACTGGAGAGCTGCATCTCATTGAGTGTTGGGTGAGAAAACATTATCTCACCCTGACCTGCTGCAATGGCGGCTGGACGAGAGATGTTAAGTTCTATTGCACAGTGAGTTTTAATCCTGTGGAGGTGAATTCATTGTTGTCATTAAGTGGTAGAAGACTGGTGGGCTCCATCCTGAATGTGCTTTTCTAAGTAGGACCAGGGGTGCCGTATAGGGGGGGGGAGATATGACAATTCTAAGGGCCCCCGACCGACAGGGGGCCCTCCACAATTTATTTATTTGAGAGATATTTCAGTAATCTAAAACTAATAGTTGCATACTGGATGTGGACTGTTGGATGTAAAATTCATAAGCAGTAAATATTGTGCTAGTTATCAGTATTGGTTGGACCAAAGAAAGAAAGGCAGTTGCAAGCCTTTAAAATTGTGATTATTTTGATGAGTCAGACTCAAAAAAATTGTAACAGCAGCTGAGCGGGGAGAGGGGGGGCCAATACATTTTTTTGTCAGAGGGCCCAAGATTCCTGGTGGTGCCTCTGAGAAGGACTGAAGTTAATTCAACTAATTATGCTCTCTAAAGGTTCAAATTGAGAATCACATTTGCATTAAACTTTGGATGATTTATACCCACATCTAAAACTGTACCTAGAACTAATGCCCTTCACCTGAAGGTATTTATTTTATTTTTTATTTAACCTTTATTTCAGAAGGAAAATCCCATTTAAAAGAAAAATCTCTTTGCAAGAGAAACCCAACCAAGACCTGGCAATGGCACACAGAGGTTACAGAACATTCACAGCAAAAACAGTAAAAGGATTATTGGTTTATTTATGACCGTTTTGTGTTGGGCAAGCCAAGAGGAGTGGATTGTCAGTAAAAATACTGTTTTAATTTTTAACTCATTCTAAATATGAAAATACATTAGTAGAATACCATAACTGACTTTTACATGTGCAGTAGGTATTTCCCCCTACAATACATTTGAAAAATAATTTCCAGCTTAAAAAGATCAACTTTATCCTCAGTCAACTGCTACACAGGGTTGCTACTATACATTTGTAAAGTATTGTGAAAGTATGTATTTTCCATGTCTGGAAAAACATTGAGATTGAAAAGAAAGAATCTCTAAAATATTTCTATTTCAAGACTATTTCCTATCTACTGTTGCACCAATGCATCCTTTTTTTCCCCATCCACTAATCATTTAACCAATATGTCCACCTGTATATAGATTTTATCCACACAGTGATGGAAAATTAATATGGAAAATAATGTGCAACATCAACTTTAAATGTTTGATGACAGTCAAATAGCTCATATTTTCCATGTATAACTGTAAAAGTTAAAACAGATTTAAGTTTAATTTATGTAAAACATATTCAGCTAAATTTTGCAACTTCTATCCCTGCTATAAATTACGAGCTTGCTATCATAAGTGCTAAATTCTAATCCCAAACTTGTCTCTTCATTTTAATATTGTATTATCTGTCATCTCCTCAGGCATAACCATCAGAAACTCTATAGTATTGCCTTAAATCTTGCATACAAGTAGCTGTACAACTTTTAAAATTCCTAACAGTTATTAAGTCTGATATCACTGTTTATGTTGTAATTTTTCTCCCAACTTTTCCCTGCAGCTGTCATTCAGTCATTCAGATATCCGTCTCATCTCAGACTGAAGAACATGTCTGATTTTGCTGATCTGCTCTTTAAACACAATGCACAGAGAAATGAGGCCGCCAAAAGTGTAAATGTGTTCTTCTGTGTTTAGAGAAAAAGCATTGCTGTGATTGATGCAAGCCACTTGAACTGGGAGAGTCAGGGCTCATAAATTTTGAGAGCTGCTAAGTTGGACTGTGTTGTTGTTGCAAGTCATCATAATGGAAACAATCTAAAAGTAAGCCTTCATGTTTTTATGACATTTTCCCTTCTATTATTAATGTGTAATCTCCTTTCCTAAGAATTTAATTTTTTATATATAACATGTCATACATTTAAGACTTTTTTTTTACATGAAAAACATCCATTCTTATGACTTGATTAGCTCCATTAGACATGTTATGTTATTCTACTGATAAAACCCTGAAGATATTCAGGAATTTATTTAGGAATACTTTTAAGTTTTATTCTGAAAGGACAATACAACTTTTTTATTACTTTGCTACTTCTGCTACTCCTGGATCAGTGCTGTTCACACAGAACTATGCTCTGCTAGAGGTTTTCTCCTGTGAAAGGGGCGCTTTTCCTCTCCACTGTCACAACTTACATGCAGAGGAATGCAAGTTGTATTTAGTAGGAAAGATTTCTGCAAAGCCAACAACACAAGGCAAGCGATTGTCAATGACTTGATGAAATCTGCTGGGTTTCTTTGGATAGAAAGCCTCATTAAATTTGAATAATGAACTGAACTTGACTGCATTGTTGGATAACTAGAATCAGTTGGAACGGACATATGATTAAGCAATTCTTTGGCTGTATGTTTTTTACTTTGCGCTGACATCATGGCAAATAGATGCAGTGCCTTACGGACCACCAGGGGGCGCCTATGGACAAACAGTGGTCCCATGGATCACATTTTGAGAAAGACTGGTCTTAAAAAAATATGATAAAATTTTATGCATATCAATAGCTGCTGCTAAAGAATCGTTTCTGAAGCGTACACATCAATAACGGTGGAGTGCCAGCTGGTAGTGACCTCAAAACAGCTGCCATCTTCCCAAATACTTTCATCTACCTTTTCAAGCAATAATCTAAGCTGTTTTTTCCCCAAAGCACATTTGCATTCCCCAAGTCAACAGCTCAATCTCACCTTCATCGCCCACTTCTCTCCAAGAAGCAGATGCTATAATTTTTCTTGCTGGAATACCCCGCCTCCCTCACCCACTTTCATTTTAGACCCTCTAGATGGATCAGCCCCCTCTCAACCCATGCTTCCTCTGCACCTCCTCAGACGAAGAGATTGATTTGTCTACAGGACGCCTCTGACCTTTGATATGATCCAATAAGGGACGCTTCGCCCTAACCGAATTAGACAAGTGGGGGGATGCACATTAGAGGAGGGCGTGTCCCTTTTGCACGTTGCATACCTCTGCTTTTTTTTTTTCTGTGTTGGGTAAATCCACTGTCCATCTCCTGCCAGGCCTTATTAGACACTCAGGGGAAAATAAAAGATGTGTTTTCAAATTGCACTTTACCTAAAGGCTCTTTGGGCCAAATTTAATTTTCACCTTACATTGATTTTCTTCCTACTCACAGCTCAGTGGAACCTAATGTTTCTATGGAGTTTCTCTGTGCTAAGTGCAAATAAAGGGAGCCTTTGCTGTAGATTACTACATGTCAGAAGACACTAGGTACAAAATGTTTTCCTCTAGACACTAGGGAATGACATGATTGAAGAACCAGCCGTTTTGTGTTTCTGTGCGGGTCTTCTCTCAGTTCCAAAATCCATTTTTTACAACTTGTATTAGCTTGAATCTCAGTTTGGTTTTAGGGTTTATACTTGAAAGATTATAAACTTTTTTTACATGTGTGTTTACCACCTTATCAGCTCAACAACTTTTGTGAAATTCAGGGTTCCTGCACATTTTTCTGGTCGATACTTTATATGTCCTTTTTTCAGGCCATTAAGAAACATGCAAATACAAATGAGTTTATATTTACATATTTCTTAATTGATAAACCAAAGCTATTTTGAAGGTCAAACTAAGATTTTATTTGACCAAAAATACAAATAATTCAAAAATACATATCCAGTTTGTGCCAGGTTATATGTCAAATTTTAACCTAATTAAGGTCTGCTTAGAAATCTTAAAAAAACAACAAAAAAAACTTCCCTATTAAAAGTCTAAAATGGGTGTAGTTTGTGACATCATGAGAAGATCTAGATATTGAAGAAATGAAGAAAAAGAAGCTGCTGATCACAATATAAACTGTATTATTAGAAAGGCCAACATGTCAACCTCATTTTGACATTTTAGGAGGTGCTGGTGTGTCAGGGTTGAGTGAATCTCTCTGGCAGACCTAAAAGAAAAAAAAGCTGACAGGCCAGACAGAAGAAAGGACTGATTTTGACAGCTTCTAGCCCCTTTCATTGGATCATATGATGAAGAAAACAAAAGAAGGAAGGTGGAGGATAACGGCATGCAGAGGCTTCAAAGTGGGAAACAGGGTTGCAGAACCAACGAATTGTGAGGAAACGCACGTCAGCCTGCATGGATACACATGAGACCTGATATCACAAGCCACAACACATAACCAGGCAGGAACAGAGGGGAAGCTGTTTTCTGTGTGAAGAAGCAGGGGTTGCATGAGGGGATGCAAACTGACTCCCCCTCACCCCCAGCGACTCTGAACTTTTCGCTACCATTTGTTTGTCATCTTAAACTGGCAGTAAGCTGAGGAATCCCAGGTCTTACACAAAACCCTACCCAGTATGACTCTCTGCTGGCGAACTGATCCCTTCCAAAACCCTCATTGTTATTCTGCTGCGATGCCAAGGGATCTGCTGAGCACCCACAGCCAAACCTACAGGAGGGCTGAGTGGGAGGAGGCTGTGCTGTGTTTACTTTGTGTGTTCTTTCAGGGGACAACGGTATCACACACACAGGATTACAGATGAAACAACTTTTGAGGGTTATGCTATAAAGGTGTCCATTTCATGAGAATATGAGTCCATCTTCCCGTTTTAAATCGTCAGTTTTATCTTCCAAAAAGGCAAGAGATGCCAATTTCAATGCCAAGTCTAGATCGTAGACCTCATCTGGCCTTGATCTTTGACTAAATTTAGATGGCAATAAACCCAAACAGTTTATTTCATATCGCTTCATTTACATAAAACTTTACTGAAGCACATAACTCATGTCAGGAAATTATGCTAAATGCCAAGCTAAATTTTAACAGATTGGAACCGCTTCTTTTCTTATATTCACTTTTACTGAATATTTAAAATCAACTGTGGATGGGCAGTAAGAGTGGGATCCAGAAATTACTGAGTGGTGTGAAACCACAGCACTGATGGGTAAAAAGTAAATTAACAGTTACTGGTTAAAATCGGAAAATATAAACAATGACACTCACTAGATGCAATAACTAGTTTAAATTTTTTAAAAAGTCCAAAGTTACATTCCTATTTTGCTGGACATGCCAGTGAATGTGATTTAATTTTTTTTTTTCTTAATTAGATACTTGTTCTAATTCAGGTTATGTCTATATTCCCATTAATATGTTCACCATCTTTTACAGTATTTGTGTCTCCTGTCCACTAACACTTCTTCTTTTGGAAAACGCTAACCAAAAGACTGGTCAATAGCAATTATAAATGACGATGTGCACCCTACTTTATGCATGCCCAATGTTCATCTTTGCTGGAAACAAAAACAACCTTTATTATTGGTTTTTCCACAGCCTGTTTTCCTTTTTTTACTTTGATCACATTAAAATTCAAAGTATGAAAAAATAGGAAATGTTTATGGGGGGTAGGAGGGGAAGCGCTGCCACTGTTTTAGAATACATTTTAGCCTTTGAACTTTGTATGGGTATTTAAAAACACAAATTATTTTAGCAGAAATTACAGTGCCTGTGTGGACGCAAATTGTTTCACAAACAGATAAAGATGTATATATATCCCTTTTCAAAAACATGGTGATGTCAGAGCCTGAATTTTCAAAATGTATTTATTAATATCTGGGGATGTGGTTATAGATATTGGGGCTATGGTGATGGCTGTAAGTTTGTTTAAACTCTTTTGTGGGTTTCCATGTTTTTGATGTTCAGATGGAGCATAACAATGGTATTTTCTCTGTATGTCAGAAACAGAAAGACGCCTCACAACTTGCGCTCAGTGAGACGCAGGTTGAGCTGGAGACTGCAGCTCCAAGGAGGAGCTTTGTTGAAGTAGGCAGCACTTTATGAGAGTAAACTTTTTAGCACTCCTAAATGGCTGCCACTGGAGATTCAGTAATTTCTCAAACATGTATGAATGATTCAAAGCAACACACCAGGTATGTTTTTGATGATGGAATAACATGACATGATATAAAGCTCAGAAAAACTGTTTTTTACTCTCTCAACCCCTATTTCAACCCCTAATCCCTACTTTTAGGAATATGTAAAAATCATCTGGAGTTGTTTTAAAGCATGAATTCCAAATAGAAGCCTGAAAAGCAATATGCCCAAAACTAAAGAACTTCTACTATGAAGTCAGTCAAACTTGACTGACTTGATTATGAGGTTTGGCTTACCTTTTAAAGAAGACTTAAATGTCCCTTTAACTTTCACATGCAAATTGTGTTCAGCCCAATTTTAGCAGAGATGTTTACTGACAGTTTTTATAAGCTTTCACTGTCCCTCAAACCATAAAATACTCATTTGGTTGTTAAGAAAGTAACAAGGACTGAACTCTAATTCTTGTAATCCTCCCAGAGCCGTTAAACTGCAGTCAACTTGGAATCATAATCGTTTAAAAACTATCAGACAGGCACCTTTGTTAAATTAAATTCCCACTCTATAAAATATCACCCCATCCTCTGTCCACCATGTCCTAGATATTCATCAAGATAGATAGGAGGAAAAGACTTTAACATGCACAATGTAATACGCTTCAACACTTTTCCAAGGGATGTCCACATTCCCCTTTGTGTAGAGATTATACTTTGCACAGCCCAAGAGCTGCTGATCTTGCCAGGGATTTGCTTTAAAATGTTCAAGGTATGGCTTGATCAAAACTGTCCCTTTTCACTTGGATCAAAGACAATGGAGCCTCAGGATGGCGAAATTCATGCTGCGCACTCTCAGCCTAGAAGTGTTATATGTCTAAGCTGCACTTAATAAAATATGCAAACCACGTCATCTGCATAAACCTTTTGATTACATCCATCTCTTTTGGAAAATAAGCTTGCAATGCTACACTGAAATGTGGTCACATTTAGAAGTAGACACCAGTTATTTCAGTATTTACTAAGACACCCCACATTTGCCCATTACATTCAGGCTGTAGTTTAGCTGGCTTTAAAACATGATTAATAAATTATATCCTGTGGATTCAAGTCTCACTGATCCCATAGTTGGACTTTTTCCAATTTTGGATTTAAATTTCTTCCTTTAGACTTGAAGGACTTTTCTTTCCTATAAAACCAAATAAAGACTTCAGTAAATCTAAATCCTATTTAAATATGAGTTTTAAAGCTATACAGCTATAGCTAGATATTACATTTTTACTCAGCAAAGCAGCACCGCATGTTATGGAATGAAAATGTTATTGACAGTGACCTCCAAGTGGTTTAAAATAAATCAGGTACATAAACCAAATGATACGTGAGGGCTAATGGAACTGAGATTAAAGAATTTCCTTTGAAACTTCTATCAAATACAGGGAACGGCTTCACCTCCCCATCTTGTTTCATAAACTGAACCGAAGAAACCGTCAGAGAAAAGACTTGTATCAGATCAGGTTTAAAAAAAAAAAAAATGTGGGAAAATTCCAAGAAGTGAAAGCTGAGAAATTTAAAGTTGTTTTGAGGTCAACAGCTAGTCTGAGAAAAAAAAAAAAAAAACTGTTACTTGAGTTTACTTTTGTCCTCTGCTCCTTTGTTTTTGCCAAACACTTTGATTCTCTCTACTCTTTCCAATGGTGGAAGTCCCTTGGATAGCAACCGAAGTAGGTCTAATTGATTTCTCTTGTTCTTGTCGGTTAGAGGCAGCATCATCGAACTGTGCAGAGTACCCTGGCTCCAGCTTGCCTGCATTATTCCTCTGTTTTCTTCTTTGCCTCCAAATCCCAATAGACTCGGCTGTCAATACACAACATACCAGAACCTTTGGAACTCTCGCGAGGTGCTAGACAGCACAGGATTGCCAAAGCATTTCCATGGCTGGAGATAAAATACCAAACCATGGTACAGCACTTGTAGCTTGGTAAAATGTTGTAAGGTTAAACTGATGTTTGCTCTATTGAAACTACATCATGTTTTTAGCAAGCACCTATCACTGACAGAGAGCTATCTGAAACAAATTAACATCCAAACCCAATGTCTGCAGTGGGCCTGGTGTTTTTAGGGTTTAAATGGTAATGATAATCTTATGCAAAAATGCTACAATGTATGTCCTTGAACAATCTTTAAAACAGAAATGATGGTGTATGATTTTCTTTATCTACTATTATTGCTAAAATATCACATACTGCAATAATATTAGTTATTTTACCTATAATGATTATTAAAATATAATCACACTCATTTTAATCCTCATGTAGAAACACACAAAGAGAGGTAAGGAAAACAGGAAAGTGTGTTGACAAAGAGTGCCAAGTTTGAAATCCTAATTCAATCTAAAAAATCAGGCTAAAGTTGAAAATCAGAATCAGGTATTAAAAACAAAAACTCCATTAGACAGCAAGCTATTTCTTTTCCTTTTAATTAATGCATATAATTTCAGTTTGTCTTTGAAAGAACACTGGAATACAAGCCAGATAATATTGCAATTTTCTTTATAGAACTCATTATTTATAATACCTAAAGATTCCAGACCTGAATATGTAGGATGGAATTATATCCTTTCAAAAACAGACCAGAATACAGTGCACTACCAAAAACTAGGATGAGTTTAAATCACACAACTAATAATTATGGTTGAGACCTGTGTGAGACCTGTGCACAACTGAATCTACTTAACTGCATTACCACAAATGCATGAAATTATAGCCAAACTTAATCACAGTTTCACACCAAGAAGTTATTCTTCAAGTGATTGAAAGGGGTTAAAGGTATATGCTGTCAGGTAGGCGCAATAAAACAGTATCAAAATGGAGTAGTATATTTAAAATGGTTGATAAAGAAAGAATCTAGTGTTTTACTCGTCAGAACTAAGATCTGCACCAGACACAATATACATTTTCTCTGATCTTTGTTCTACTCAGATTGCTTAAAATGTTTGTTTGTAGAATTAGCACAGAATCAGACATTACCTTGCCACACAATAAACAATGATGAGCATTAAGCATTGCTCATTTCTGGTCACTCAATCTCAAGGAATTTATTTCTTTATTTTAGTCGAAGCAAATAGGGTTTCTTAACATCTGTGCTCTAACACAGCGACTGCGACAATATCTGACGGCAGAAACAAAAGCTATTTCAAACATCAGTATAAAGCAATTTAGATGCATAGGCTGGCAGGGGAATTATAAGAGGGATTTCATTCAATTCCTGTTTGAAACTGCCATTTACTTTTGGAGAAATTGAATGCAGATCATTTTGATTTGCTAATTCTCTGTGGGTTTGGACACCAAAACTGGCTGTCTGAGGTTCAAGAATATGATCACAGATTAACTTTAAGTCATCCAAAGATTAAACAATATCCTTCTACTACATGTAAGCCTATTAATAACTTTACAGAACTTAAAAAAAGAATTACACCATTAAGATTGGCAGCACACAATATTAATGGTGTTTTGATGGCAGCTACATTTTTTTATATCCGGGTAAAGTCTCAAGTTCTAATATTATACTCTATTCCTAAAGATGGTGGATAACTGGTTGATAACTGGTTGACCAGTTTCTTACATTTAAGCCCAAACTCCCCCCCGGCAGAATTAAATGTAAAATCATTCATATTTAACCAAAACGTTTGTTTCTGAGGGCTAATGAGACAGGTGTGTATCAAAAGATGTACAATGTAAAGGGAGTATAAGTTTGCTAAAAATAAAAACAACTCTGTTTTAAAAAAAAATAAAATAAAAAAATGGGCCAAAGAAAATTCTTTATTAGCATTACAGCAATCAAACCATTCATATGGCTGCTAACAGGTTTTGTGTATGTTTCCACTCCTATTTTGATGATGTGCTGCTCCAAAATTTTGATACTTCCAGTTAGAAGAGACATATTGGTCAGATTTAAAGATAACTTTAAACCTAAATCATCTATGGGTTTGGCTGATTTATATAATTTAAATCAGCCCAATCAATTAAATAATTTGGTGTTTAACTGTATGCAATATGAGACTGACTTTTTACAAACACAAATTGACTGAACGTCTTATGTGGTATCTACATGTTCATTCTTCCTAACTGACAATTAGTCTGTCATTTAAAAAATCATGATAATAATAATAATAACAGCCCCATCTAGTGCAAGAAAATGTTCGGTGCAAACCAACCAAAACTGTCAAAGCATGAAATAGAAAAACACCAATCGGTGGTGATGATTTCCAAGTTTTAGAATGGAAGGCCCATAGAGCCCCAACATGATTAGCCTCCATGACTATTTTATAACTTGCTACCACTAGGTCATATGCCTCAAGTCCGTACAAGCGGCAATGATGGCTTCTTGCTGTTCTTTAACAAACCTAAAGAGTGTTTATTATATAACCAAATCATTCGTCTAATCATTTCTAATGCATAAGAAAAGGAATTTTGAAGATCTTTTAGCAAACACCAAAAGCAGAAAATTTTTATTTAAGTTTGTGTTTGACTACATTAGCTTGTAAAATGGCGTTTTGTGTTTGTGGTATTCAGTAAGGTATTTAGAGCTCACTGCATACAGTGTGTGAATGAAATGTCTGCTCAATTGTGACCTTCAAGCAGCATTGTGTGTCGGTATTTAATATGTTACATGAGGAAAGAAGGGACAGCTAGCATATCATTACATGAAAATCCACCTCTGATATGGACCTCTTCCCGTTAACACACCTGTATGCAGCACTCTCTGACACTATCTGACATGCTTGTTTACCCATCTCTATTTGGAGCTGGATTTATTTTGTCATACAACTGTCTTCGGATGAGAAATGTGTGATGAATCTTGTGTTGTGCAGCCAGGAAGAGCTGGTATATTTAGCACCACCAGAACATTCAGTTTTAAGGACTGTGTCCACAGAGGGACAACGGCGCCCTTCTGAGAGAGCTCTGCAAGAGAGACGAGAAACTTTGGCACTAAATGCTCCAGCTATTACAAAATGAAGCCTCGCCTTATCCAAGAGCGCCAAGATGTGGATAAATAAATAAAACATTGCCTCTGTGAGCGGGGAGGCAATGTGACAGCGGGAGATTTTTTCACCCCCGCTTTTATGTTGGCAGGCACAGGCATTTTATTTTTGGATGAATCAAAAATTTCGTGAAAACGCCTGCGCCAGGTGTATCTAATTATCTGACAGCATATCCTCATTATAAAGCGACCCATGGGAGTGGGCGACTCGGCTTTCTGAGCCCTGGACCGCAATCAAGATGCTCTTTTCATCACAAACAAAGGGATGACAAGCCAATACTTTTCTTGAAGATTAAGTGAATTCACCTTTTTCCATTTTTGCACTTGACTGGGCAGTTTTTACATGTTTCTCAAGAACATAGAAATAAAATACATTAACCGCAAACTGTCAAATTTAACTATGTACAGAAAAAACAGCCTGAAAATTTTGGAAATTACCTACCATCATCGATGGACTCTGATCTGTGATTGGTAGGTCATTTACAGAAGAACGTTTTTTTCCTATTAATTGACTGTGGTCATGGATATATGTTTTGGTGGATAAATGAGGATTTTTCTTTGTAATTTCCTTATTTTCTACTATCAAGGAGATAGAATGGTCAAATTGGAAATCTGGAAGGACTGTAATGGTTAAAATTAAAGTCAATCAGATTATTGAGGAAAATGAGAACAGGGCAGTAAAAGCTTTATTGGTGCATTTCTAAAAATAAAAAAAAACTAACTGATCAGGTGTTGGGACAGTCCTAGTTCTATTTCAGCAGTTGCTTGGATTATGTCACATGAATTACATTTGTAAAGCATAGTTAACTCTGCATTCTGTCAACCCCAGTGCACCCATATGGTAAGGGATAATTAATTAAAAAACTTGATTTGCAGAGATGCATCTTTCTCTCTCCTGGCTGTGGTTCTTGGGAGTCACAGTGGATGGGTGTGCACAACCAGATCATCTCACAGCTTCAGCTCAAGGTCCCACTGGTACTAAAAGTGGATTCACTGAATTTATTTGGAGATTTGAACAAATGATAAAATGACAGAATGTTCTCAGAAAGTGATGTTCACTCTGAAAAGACCTAGAAAGCTATGAAGCAGGTTCATTGAGCAACAGCAAATTACTTTGTGCCCTTAAACTCGAGGATACCTGACTTGAGAAACTGCAGTCTTCCAGGATTTTTGTCAGCCACTATTTATTGTGTAAAAAGAGAAAACTGTTGGCGGACCCATCTGCTGTGGTCCGATTTGGCAAGGTTACCTTGAAAAATTAACCGTTCATTCATAATGCGTAATCAAAGTGTTTTAATATTTATGACAGACAGAGACACATCTCTAGTGCTGACCACACACACCAAAGCAACATTTTTCAAATCTAAAACCAAGCAAGCATGTGTCCTCATATCTGTTTCCTGTGTTGTCATTTAATTCCTTTAGAAATGCAACAGTAGCCCATCTCTCGCACGCCTCCTGACTGGCAGACTGTAATGCCATTACCTCTCCTCAATGGTCATGCTCACTTAGCCCTCTGTCACTCTACACTGGCCAGGGAAGACGCATCTGTCTGGCTGTGAGTGTGCTGCCCTTGGACCTCATTTGCAAATGCTGCTCTTCAGCTCAGCTTGCCACAAAAACACTGAACCACACAAACTTTTCAGTTCATTATCTCGCCTTTTAGGAGGGTTTTTTTTTTTTGCTTTCTCAGAAGCAAAGTATGACTGCAAATCACGGGTAATTGGCTACATATGAATCATTCCTCAGCAGTATAGGCTGATAGACTCTAACCCCATGTTGTCTAAATTCACTTAAAATTATGTAAAAAGAAAAAATATATATTAAAAAAATTATATATATATTTATATTCACACTGTCATGCAGATGCAAATTAACTACGGATTGTTCATTTGAATTTTGCACATGCATAAGTCATTAAATTTGGGCATTGCTGCCAATGCTTCCAATGTAATTCTTGGCATGTGTGGAGTTTTTTATCAATTGTCATCAATGGGATAAAGATTCCCAGTGGCCACACTTAGAGTGGAAATGGTGTGAGGTGAAATCACAAGCAATCCTTAAGAAGCAGCTAAGGTATGGTAGCCCGATGGACAGCCCCTTTTTAGTCACATTAGCCATTTAAAACTCAAAGTTTTCATAGCTGAAATACATGGCTTTATTGGACAGATGACACTTTCACAACAAAGCGGTAAACAGCATTTGCTGGTCAGCTGATTGGAAATCTAAATGTGACACACATCTAACTAGCAGATTGCCTTCCACTACTTTGAGGTTTTCTTCACTTTTATACAAATCCGTTATGGCACTTTCTATAACAGCTGATTGTGGAACAGACCTGATTTTAACAGACGGTACAATAAGTTAAAGATGGCATAATGATATATCTAAAATAACCCAGATTAATATATTTTATCGAAGTTTAGATAAAGCAAAACTACTTGGTCTAAACGGAATCTAACGATGGACATTTAGGATATTCAAATATGTGAAAATCTGTGACTTGAAGTCCTGAAGCAAAACTCAGTAACAGGTGAATTTGATTAAGTATGAACTAACGTAATCATTTTTTAGTTGTGATATTACTGCCTTAATATCAATGTGCAGAAATAGGTGGTCTTTTTGTTCATTTCAGAGCTAACTGAAAAATTAAGCAACTATGACAAAATTCTGACATATTTACTGTTGGAAACTCATTGATATCTTGGGCTTCATTAAACATTGCAGTTATTTAGGGTGGGCATCAACATTGTTGATTTCTGGATATCACTAGAGACCAAGTTTCAACATCATCAAAATGGCATCGTTTGTCACAAATGATAATTTCCAACTCGAACCAGTACAGTTTTATACAATGGCAGCATTAATTCACCAACTTCTCATAAGAAAGCAGATGGAATATTCCCCGGGCAGATTAAAATATAAATAAATAAAATAAAAACAAAGTCAAGAGCTTAATTTGGGTTTTTAAGTAAAAGAAATAGGAGAATGAAAATAAAACAGTGACTCGTACACATGAAGCATATGGAAAGTGTACGGGTAATAAGAAGACCTAGAGTTCAAGTCTGGCTGTATTTATGCTTTCGGATTTTTATGCTCATTGATTTTATCTACCAAGTCTACATTTAGACTGCGGGCAAACCTGTCCAATCCTATTCACGTCTACAAGAACTTCTACTTTTATACCAAATACATTCAAACTCTACCCTACATGCGCCATTTACATGTTTAGATGCATTTTAGAACAAAAATGCTTTCTTAATAGTATAGCTGTGTCAAACATTTTCAGTTGTTTTAAATTGAGGAAGAGGAAACCAGCTAAAACAGAGGCTGTACCTCTGATTAGTTCAGGGGTGTCCAACTCCAGTCATCAAAAGCTCCAGTCTGGCATGTTTCAGATGAATTCCTACCACAGTGCACCCAGAAGAATGGTTGAATTCACTCCTCAGTGTGTCATCAAGTTCTGCAGAATTCTGTTAATTAACCTTAAATTTCATTCAGATTTTCTGAACCATGGGAGAATTTAAAACATGCAGGACACCAGCTCCTGAAGAATAGAGCTTGGCACACCGGGAGAAGCTCTTCGCCTTCAACTATCGTCATTGTTTCTCTTATGCAGGTAAGAGAATGATTACCAATAAACACTTTTAAAAGATCTAAAGAAGAAAGCAGGTTGAATAAATTAGCAGATATGTGTCTAATTATAGACTAACTACAAAGAAAAAAGAAAAAAAGCGGGCTTGTGCTGACACCTACTGCGCATGATCCGCTGTCAGTCAAAACTGGCATCAAAGCCTGACAGATAAGAGCGGGAAAAAAAAAAAAAGTAAACTGGGTGAGTCACAGCCCACCCACAGTCTGCATTACCTGAGTTAGGACTTATTTTATCAGACCACTCACACAGCAACAACCATCCGTGAAAATGAAACTTTCCCAACAACAGCAATCCCAGCCATTTCTACGTCTTCTCTGCATGTAAGAGGGAGGGGGAAAAAAACAAACTACGGAGCAAACAGTGCTTGCACTAATTACTTGACCATGCTGCTGAAAATGTCTCGACCCCATCCGGAATGCAGCATTGTTAAATAAAATCTAGATCCAAACAAATGCACAACTGCTCCTCTCATTAACCGAGAACCATTTAGAGGAAAAAGTAGCTGTTACTTACTATGCACCCAGGCAGGAGGACATAAAGCTCCGGTGACTGTAATTAAAACAGAACGCAAAACAAATGCGCATTGTTTTATTATTGTACTCATTTTTGCGTGCTTTATTTGACAGAGCGTATGTATGTGAAAATATGCACTTACCGGAGCCGTCCGGATAAATTCCTTGGGAAATTCCTAAGGAGTCTCTCCTCTCTTCTGTCTCAAAGTCAGAAAACAGCAATGCTTATGTTCTTATTCCAAAAAAACAGGGACCCCCGATTTTTACTGAAAGAGAGATAAGACACCAAAAGAGCCCACAAGAATTCCGTTAGAACCGAGAGTCCAACCCATCCCCTCCTCTTTCCCCACACCACCCAAAAAGTGTTGACAACATCTGTGATGAAAGGGGGGGAAAAAACGCGACTCGTGAGAAATTGGCAAAATAGACTAATAGGTGTACCTGCTCTCTTTATCACTGTCGGCAAAAGACAGTAAGAGCAGCAAAAAGACGGTCGGAAAACACAGAAAAAGCTGAGCTTTTTTTCTTTCTTTTCTTTTTTTTTTTAGTTTGTTTCTATTTTTTCCTGTGGAATCGCAGCAGCCAGAATGCTGTCACGTCCCGAGCTGCACACATTCAAACAGACGTGGAGACTGCTGGAGGAAGAAAAGGGAGAGGAAGAGGCGAGCGGAGCGGAGCCGCGGGATGCTGCTGCGCTCTGAGCTGCACTGCTCAGACGAGCCGCTGGATGGCCGGCTGGAGGAGGGCACCTGGCGGTTTCCACAACATACTCAATTTGACCGCTACACTTGCCTTTGAGAAGATCCCAAAACAACTCCCAACATTTGAGGTTATATTTTAAAGATATTCTGCAGTAGGGAGTAACTTCTATCCCCATTCAGTAATTATTGCATCTGACACAGTGGCACGTCAAATAAAAGCTCCTCCAAAATGCACCTTCCTTTACTAAAGGGCTTTTCATACCTAAATAAACATAATTACAAGCAAATTTGGCTGTCCAATTTGATTAAGCGAGCTCCATTTTGCATAGAAACTCACAGACCACCGGTTTTGCAGTAAGTTCATTTGAACCTCTGACCTGGACAAAACAAAGCCAGCGAATTGTGACTTCTCATTTGAAATGATAAGTGGGTAGTAACAAATACTAAGTAAATAAGTAACTAGTTACATTTACTTAATTAACTTTATGGGAAAAAAATACCTTTCAGAGTAGTTTTACTGCACAGTACTTGTCACTTTTTCTTTAGTACTTTTATAAAGTATCAATGCTCGAGTGAACGTTCTAGTTCCGCCAATAGTATCCTCACCAACTGAAGCAAAAGCACCAAATGGTGGAGATACAGACATAGCTACCTACTTTAAGCAGAAGTAAGACCTCTTGTTTCTCCGCAAGCTTTGTTATTCTAATGTCAACTTGCTGTACTATTTGGCATTGAAAGTACTTTAGCCTGTTCTAACATACAGTATATTTCCATGACAGAATATATTTACGCTTAATTATTATTTTTTTGCTTTTAAATACCAAATCAGATGATCTGATCAGTTACCAACACATACTTGAATTGCCTTTTATGAAAGATTTTTGAGTAATGCTTGCCAATTGTACATTTCTTGTTTCTAAGCAGATAAGCAGTATTTCGAAAGAGCTTATGTTTTATAAACAATAATATTGTTATTAATTTGGTGTTAAGAGATGATTGTGTTTTTTTCTGGTAATGAACAGTCACGAAGTATAAACCTGATTTTTACTTTTGTGTTGAAAATCTGTTTTATATTGTATTCATCACCAATGGCAAAAAAAAACAACAAAAAAAAAAAAAACATTTTCACTTTTTTACAAAATTCACCAAATGCAAATTTCTTGTTAAGTAGCAAGTAGTGTAAGACAAGTAGTACTTCAAAAGAGCAGAAGACATTTTATGTTTTTTGAACAATAACAATATTTGTTGTTAATCTGTTGCTAAGAGATGAGCATGTTTTCTGGTAACCAAGTGACACAAAGTAAACATCAAATTTGTACTTTTGCAAAATTTACCAACTGTAAATTTATTGCATCTAAGCAGCAGTAATTCAAAAGACCTTATGTCTTATAAACAATAATATTACTTGTTATTATTCATATGTTTGCTTACTTTTCTGCCTAATTCCCCAAATGCACAATTCTCGTTAGGTCGTAAGTAGTGTAAGATAAGTAGTATTTAAAAAGAGCAAAATAAATCTTACGTTTTTTGAACTACAACATTTGTTGTTAATCTGTTGCTAAGAGATAAGTGTGTTATCTGGTAAGGAATTGCCACAAAGTAAACACCTGATTTTTACTTTTTCAAAAGTAAAAAATAAGTGCATTAACATTAGTACAAACATTAGACTTTTCCCCAGCCTTTACTTTAAAATAAGCTTTTTTTTATTACTATTATTTATTAGCCATGCTTAGCACATGGCTAAGCATGGCTTAGCCACATAGTGGAGGAAGTCAATGTAAAACAATATTGGCAGCATTTAGGTTAACATGAGCATTTTGGATCATTTTAGCGTATACACTTTTTTTTTAACATACTGAATGGAGCAAGTCCATGCTACTCAACATGCTTGTGACTCTCCACATGCTGTACATTGTAGCTTACTTTAGCATTGATGCTAATTTTTAGCATCAGAGCGCTGGGTTCCAACCAATGGGCACACTTTGGCAGGTCCCATTTAAATTCCTTCAGAAATTTTCTAGTTATAATTTTGCAATTAATTCAAACGGAAGACAAAATTAATGAGATAATATTTAGAGCTACTTTTAGCTTTAGCATCTATTGGTTCTCAGCAGGGTTAGCGCGCACATATACATACATATATATATATATACACACACATATAACTCTTTGCCTATGTGTTTTCCCTTTTGTTTTACAGCCTCACCTTAATTGTAAGGATTAAGGGAAAGATGCCCAACATTTCTTGATCCAATATGTTCAATGTCAGATAAAAGTGAAATCCCCAAAAGAAGTAAAATAAATCAACTTTACTTTGCTTTCTATTTTGCCTGTAGCTATATTCTGTTGTGCTGTTCCCTTGCTAGAAGCTTCATACTGCTTTTGTGCTTCTAATTTTATTCTTACCAATGAAGTGATACTGGAAAAGTAATTTATTTCAGTAACTTACTTCACTAAGTGAAATGTTAATTATACACCGACGAGTATTTTCAATGTCATATTGTATATATTGTGAAAAGAACCAAAACGCAGAGACAGACAAAGGTTAACTGAAGAAATTTAATAATAAAAAGGAAAACTTACAGGAGGAGTTGTAGGGAGAACAGGTTATGGAACACGAGGGGGAAACATGTTGAACAGGCATGATAGGAAAAGGATCCCAAACAACAAGTACTGATGAGCTTACATACTGAGGCAGAGGTGGAAATGACAAAGCAACCAGGAGAGCTAATTAGAAGCAAATGGCAAACACCTGAGGCAGAATGCCGGCAGAGGAAAATCAAGTGATAGGAAACAGCTGTGAAGGGAAGCATACTGGCAGGCTGAGGGAAGGTGAAATTAAAAAAAAAGAAAATAATAAAAGCAGTGGAGAAGCACTGAGACTACTACTAATTAAGATTCTCTGTTTAAAAGCTCCTCTCACTCGCTGCTAGATTATTCCATTACCTTCTTGTATCTAGTCCCTGTTTGTTCCCTTTCCTTGTTGTTTTGTAAGTTCTTATTTTTTATTAAATCACTCACCATCTCACTTCAGCCTGTTTGTATTTGGGTCCAATCATCACCAAACAATGACAGTATCACATTTAAAGGGCTTCTCGGCATTTGTTTAGGGAAAAGCTGTTTAAGCAAAAACATAATGCAACATAGGGGATGCTGTTTTTTTTTTAAATCTGTAATGATATTCATAATTATATTCAGATGTTTTTATAGAACTATTATTTATTGAATTTAGGTTCATGCTTCACTTGCTGGCATACACACCTGTCATGAAGTCCAAATGGCAAGTTGGTATATTCTTCAGAGACAATATTGTTGTGTACAAAACAACAACAAGAAATTATATATATATATATTAATGTGAGAAATGCTTTAAAGTATGATTCTACATTGCTACTAATGAAGACCCACTGTAAGAAAAAAAAATTGTTGGTTAAGTAATTCATTTTAGATCTGATTTTTTACAAGTCATGATGAAATTTAATTTGTGTGTCTCGATTTCCTGCCATTAGTTTACTGACTCATTGTCATACTTTCACGAGAGCCAATGTTTGACTGGACCAATGTAATGTAATTTTGCACACATTCCACGCATACGTCTTCAGATTTCCTGCCTACTTTGAGCACCTTGAGAATCTCAAATTCTTCGCATGGAATGAAAACTGGGTCAGCAGTGGAATGGAATACAACTCAAGTTAATCCAAGATGACTAAATGTAATGTTCTCTGTGAATGACCATAACAATTTTGCACCAGGAGGAAGGATTTTGATGCACAAAGCGAGGATTCCTTTAGAATTATTAATCACATTGTGTTTAAGCAGTTGGCCAGGGGTGGACATATCAATGCTTCAATTTAATGTTTGACATTTAAAAGCAGGAATTCATTATTCTTTATCTTTGCACTGCTGTTGACGACAGAGTGATAACACAGATAAGATGCAATGTTTTTTTTTCAACACAGTCTGCTTATCTTGAGATAGCTTTACTTACTAAATATAATTTACCTGTTACTCATTCAATATTGATCTGGGATTTGTTATTTACAATAGCTTTGCATTACTTATCCTTTAGTTGTGGAATGAAATACAAAGGTTATTTCTTTAAAATCTTGCCCATGAAGCTGGAATGATTGTTTCTATACACATTACTCTTTGCTGTGGCTTAATTTGCACAGTGATGTGTTTGGAATAGATTAACACTGTTAGTAATAAATAAATACAGTCAGTCAGGCAACACTGAAATAAGAGAACAAAATAGAAAAACCACAAAGAACAAGAGTAAACTGAGAGATTAGATAAAACAACAAATGGGTGTAAACACGGCAATAACTTTTGAACAATAATGAATACAGAGGACAGGATCGAATATGGCAAGACATAAATATAAACAAACAAGGTGGTCATAAAAAACAATGCAACCCAAATAACCTAGGACCATAACATTGACTGCAACGACAGTTTCGAATCTTTTTAAGTCTGTCTGTAGAAACGCAGTGCGGATTTCTTTTGTAAACTTCCACTGTTGTTACTTTGCAGATACACTCAGGCTCAGTCGGGTTGGTTGGACAGCCTTGTTAGAAATTCATAAGTCCTTCCAAAGATGTTCAATTGGATTTAAGCATGAGAACCAGCTGGGCCCTTCATTGAAGTTCAGACTGCTAACTGTAGTCAAGCCTACATATTCTGGTCTATGTGCTTCAAGTCATAGCTGTCTTGAAAGATGAATTGTCGTCATTCAATATGAAGCTATCCTTATAATATACTAGTGGCATGAGGCACAAACAAGTTCTTTAGTCTCTCAGTAGAGCACCTCTGCAGAATCTGGTGCTCATTGAACATGAATGTAAGGACAAAGGCATTTATATAAAAAATAGCTTCTATTTAATTTCCAAAAATCTTAACAAAAGGCTTTTAACAACAAATCTCAAAAATATAAGCAAAATGGGCCCAAAAGAAATCAACTAAGGCATACATAACTCAACATAACAAACCAAAAACTGACCTAACACAATGAACACACAGGGGAATTTATATACAAAGGCTAGCCTACACAAACGAGGAGGGGTAGGAAAGAAGACAAAGACAAACAATACATAAACATAAATAACTAATTCAAATCAAAACATTTGAACTTTAACACAACTATACAACAAAACATCCTAACACCATAAATGTTTTAGCAGTTATGCTATAAATAGAGAGAGAGGAAGGATCTTCAACATTAAGTCCCCTGCTTCCAGCAGCCTGATGGTTTGTTCCACTTCCTGGTTTGCTTCTCCCAGCCAGTCCTTCAAACAACCAATCAGCTTCTCCCAGCCAGTCCTTCAAACTCAGCAAAACAAAATATAATTAATGGTCTAAATAAACATAAGGTCTAAATACACATAAGGTGTTTACTAAATATGTGCACCCAAATTAGTAAACAACCTAATGTAAAAACCACCACCAAAGAAAAAGTAAAATTATAAATGTGAAAAACATTTAAATAAATACTAACACTGAGGAAAAGATGGAGGAACCTCCACAATGAATGTCTGAGAGTATTCTCTGCTCCACCACTTTACTGGACATCAGATACATCTGAGTGTCATAGCTGAGGGTGGGAATACTTTGGTAACTATGGTTAGCTGTATAAATGATAATAAAAAAAAATCCAAAAATGTAAGATAATATAAAACAAATATTGGTCCCATAGCAGGAAAATTCCAAAATGTTCCAAGTAATGTATACAATGCATCAACAGGCTATAGATAAAAGAACATCCCACAGTAAAACTAATAATTTTTAATAAACATCTGAAAATGTGTTTTTACTTTTGTCATTATGCAAAATTCTTTCTGTGTTATGTGTGAACCATCTTCATGGATAATTATTTAATGCAACAAAACAACATTTGGAAAAGAAAATAGGGTGTGAATACTTTCTGGGGGGATTATGCTACTTATCTAATTGCTTTATAATTCATTTTAGTTGCCTGTTCTGCAAATGTTAGTGCTTTATTGTTTATTACGTATCTGTTAGCTTTGTTCTTTATCCATGATATATGCAATTTGTTTTCTGCTTTAACACTTATGTATATGTTTTCAATATTTGCCTGGTACCTTATCCGGTATTCTACCAAAATTAACTATATGGATTTGGAGTTGCTGAATGGACCTGAATGCATGGAAAACTATATTGTCACTAATTTTACTTATACACTTGAAGGGGAAAAAAATCCTCCCCAGAAGAAGTATATAAATCTGAGTTTATTAGCGTAAATAACTATGATTCTCAATGACTCCAGCTGGAAGCCTGAAGGTTTCTAAAGCCCACAAGAGCTCTGTAAAAGGCAATGGCTAACACAGACACAGCCAACCATAAATGCTCACATCCACTGGAAATTTATAATCACCAATTAACCCAGAGCTCATGCCTTTGGACTGGAGGGGGGAAGACAGAGCACAGGGAGAAATTTCATGGAAGTACAGTACAGACAGTTTATGCAAACCTTATACAGAATAGAGTATATCCCTAAACCTATAAAACTGAATATGTCATTTTTATAATGTAGCTTGAAATGCCGTTGGTCACATTTTTTTGCTTCTTTTAAAAGGTAATTTCTCAGAATATATGAGAGGGATTATGTATTATATGTAATATATAATCAATGGAATGAAAGGGGGGATAACTGATTAAGATATACATAATGTCTGAGAAGCAATTCCCACAATTGAGATGAATCATCAAAGAACTTGACAACCTTTATTAAAAAAAAAATAGGATTCGCCTTAGAGTACTTTTTTGACTGGCAGCAGTTCTGACAATTTTTAACCCTCCCAAAATATTGTTCACATCAGTAAGATTAAAGCCCACATTAGCAACCTTTAAAGAACAAAGCACTGCCTTCTCATAGTGGGAATATTAATAAAAGAAGACTTCTTAGGTGATTCAAACAAACTTGAAACTTTTTTGCTCATTATTAAAAGCCATGTGTTTTCATGCAACAAGATATTAGAAAATGCACAATAAACCTCCTGCTGTGTGCTTTCCAATCATGCTCTCTCATTAGTCAAGTCATTGATTAACAAGAGCACAAGCTTACCAAAAGTAATAAAAAATGTTTTATAAATGCTTTTCTGAAGTGGATATGTTGCAGCTACAGTGACAGATCCCTAGAATGAAGAGCAAAAGTAAATCAGCACTGTAGACGTGCAGTGTAATGGCACTAAATTATTTTGAAATCTAAGTTTAGGTTCTTAATGGGATTCTATAAACACACTGCTTGCCGCTTGTCAGATCATCAGTTGAATTGAAGAGGTTAATGTAACCTTTATCTTTGTCACTGAAGGTTATGCTGTCCAAGCAGGAGAGCAGCACTACAAAAGTGCTCTTGACCTTTTGCAGAGATGTTGTGTCTCATGAAGATTTCATTGCCATAGCTTCCACAGAGCTCCGGTGACCTGTTGATTGACTGCTGTGTGTATTTTTTGTTTTGTTTAAAGAGTAGAAATCCCTGAGGGTAACAAAATCAGACATGGTGAACAAAACACTGTGTAGATGCTATCCTGAGAAACTCTCGGAGATGTTAAAATCCATCATCCAAAGATAGGAAGAGTACGGCACAAGTGAAGACCTATCAGGAGATGGCCTACCTAGTCTGAAGAAAGCCATTACCAGCTTGAAAGTCCATGATGTCACTTTAGGAGCTGCAAAGACCAACAGTTGAAGTAGGAGAATCTGGATAAGACAATTGTTAAGGCTTTGACACAACTCTGCATGTTTGCAATGTTTCATAAGCTACGTAAACATACTGGTGGCTGCATGTTGCTGTGTGGATTCTTTTCAGCATAAACTGGAAAGCTGATAAAACTTGATCAGGAGATAGATTGAACTAAATACAGGGAGAACACTGACAGAAATCATTTAAGTGGCAGAGGTTTGCCTACCATCAGTACTACAAATCTAAACATAGCAACAACTCCATACTTTGGATTAAAGGATAGTCATGCGCTAGAGGTAAACTGATGTCAACAGATGCTCTTCATCTAGTCTGACTGAGTTTAGTCTGCAAAGAAGAATGGGCACAGATTTTAGTGTCTAGATGTCCACGGCTGGTGCAGATATTGCGGGTGTAATTCCAAGAAAAGGTGGATCAGCAAAGTATCAAGTCGTGGTTGCTGAATATAAAGTTAAAACATTAGAATATTCTAATTTAAGAAAAACCAATAGGATTCATCTTTTAAAGCGGTATATTGACTTTTAGTATGTGACTTGAATAAAACTTTGCAGCTGGGATTCTGCCAAGTGCAATATAAATAAAAGCTGAGTGGGTGAAGCATTGCTGGGTGCTTTGTATCTGATATTCACTTTGGTCCACAGAAGCAAGGTGATATTTCTGAGTCACTGCATTATTCTGGGAGACTTTGGAGCTTTCTCTTGCTCACACTTGTTTCAAGGGGTGCAGTTCCAAGCCTCCACAGCACTTCAGTTCCACTTGTGATCACTGCTGCGTTCGAGCAAAACAGACTCATATTCACATTTTTACCATGAATTAATTTGACCTTTTTCAGCATTTTATGTTACAGCGTGAAGTCTGCTAAAAGTCTATCTTCAACACTTGTTATTGTTGGTAAAAGGATGTCTGGTGAATGTACAGAAAAAAAATGGTAGAAAAGAATAAAGAATAGAGTCCGTGTAATGCTATTAATAGGTCTTTAGATTAGAGCATAGACTTCACACAGTCCTTGCCTGAAGCAAGCTGGTTATGTCCCACACTAAAACTGTAGAAAGCCCTTCATGTTGTTTTGTGTTTCTAAAAACAACTTGCTCGTTTTACAAAAATGTCTGACAGTCAAGTTTGTAGGGCAAGCACCAAAGTGAACTTGCTTGTCACAAACAATTACACTGGTCTAAAGTTCTCCTGTCCTCGGAGATCACGTCTCTTGAGTATCCAGCTAAGAGAGATGGAGAACAGTCGCATAATCATTCAAAGACTCATGCCCTCCAGTTAGATTGTTCACGTCATGGTGGCCCTGCCAGAACTTTTCAGCCTCCAAGGCATCCATCTTGCAGTTAGATCTTCATCAACCAATGTGTAAGGTCTGGAATCTTGAGGGTATACACAATTGTGTCAGTGCTCACGTCACCTGCAAATGTGCTTGTGTTGGGAAAATTTTTTTAAAGTATATTTTTTGTGTTATACTTCTATGAGGGTTTTAAGCAAAATGATCCTCATTGTCTCTAGTAAAGGTTTAAAAAGTTTTCAAATATATTCATCTTTTGCTACTGTAACATATTCTCTCACTGAAAAATAAGTCCACTACCTAATTTACTATATTACGCAAATCCCTTATTGATAAAATAACTGCTGTTGTCAATAACTGATGCCATAGTGATTGGAGTTTCCAACAACAATGAAGCCATTTTTATTCTACTTCTTAGGAGGGTCACATTATAAATCCCTTTAAATATGATGCGGCAGATTCTTTAAGAAGCTCTTTAAAATTGGAAACAGATGAGAAGATAGTGTTTAATCAAGGATGTCTGTAAACATTTGTTGACCTACAAAAGCACAGCCGCTGTTACTTATTTTACACATCTTCACCAGAGGTGCAGAGGGCTGTGGAACATGAGAATAACAAGCAAACATTGCAATAATTAAGTTTCCCCTAGAGTTAGAAGCCATGTTTACAGATGACAATTCCAAAAATCACATCCAAATCACAACCTAAATAATGTATCCTAAAAAAAAATGGCAGGTTTAGTTTTGAATGGATGGGAATGGGAATTTTTTTTCCATTCATTGTCACCAATGAAGCAAGATCATTTGTGGCTGAGTTATTAATTGAGGTAGAAGGTTTACATCAACTGTACTGCTATACTTTCTTTCATTTTTAAAGTGGTTTTATTTGCACAGCACCCAAATATTTTGACCAAAGGTAGCGAGTAAATTGTTTAAAAACTTTTTCCTCTCCTTGTGGAATCTTGGAAAATTAAATGAAATTAACTTTTCGGTTGTAGTTAAATGTAAAATAGTAATAAAATGCTGCAATATGCCACTTATCTAAGTGTGCATATTTCTAGACATACTTCTAATGGAACTTTTGATTTGGTCTCTGAATGTTGATGTTTTGGTTCTCATTTGTGTTTAGGTAATTTCAGTGTTAGAAGTTTCTCTGTATATTAGTTCCTTTAGAATTTGTGTTTGGCTCTTTCTTGAGTTAGTCTCTCTCCCTTATTGTCCCTGATTCTGCCACAGCTGTTTGTGTTTACTTTTTTGTCTCTTTAGATCTTCTGTGTTTCCATCCAGTTTCTCACTTGCCCATTATTCTACATTCCCTTAGGACCTTGCTTAGATTCTTCCCAATTTCCTTTGCATTCATTGATTGTTATCAACTGGTTTGCGTGCTGCAATCGCATCACAACAGCATTTAAGTTTCATTCACTCACTGCTGGATTCTTCCATTAAACTTCCATCCTGGTTCCTTTGTTCTCTGTTAGCTTGTTCAGTTCATAATTAAATTCAATCTCCATCCTGCATCTGCCTTGCTGCCATTTGGGTCCCACTAGAGATGCAGAGAGGAATCAGTCAAAAGAACGGTTACCTGAAGTGGGCCATAGACTAAATGTCCTCACAATTAGATTGCTAACGTTTTTGCAAGGCGGAGTGGTCCGACAGCATGTGGTATTTTGATAAGTACCAAGTGTTACTGTTGTTGAATCAAAATGTGGATTCACACTGTGTTAATTTGAGCATCTCCACTCTTAAGCAACCAGTCTTATTGATCAAAATTTTTGTTTGGTTTAATTATATGTAATAAATGTCACAAAGATTGAAAAGTTTTTCCATGGTCTAATTTTTTCGATCCCAAAACCATGCATTTTGCCAGCCAGTGTAAACTTTTGATAGTAAAGGACTAAGAAAACCAAAGCTGGGTTTGAATTATGAAGAAATATCTGACAGAATAATCTTTTTGGCTGTCATCAGATCTTATGACCTTTTCCATTGTCAAGTCTCACTCTAACCAGTTAACATCTGGTTCATTTTCAGCCAAATTGGGTGTATCTCCACTTAGTTATTTAGTCTATTTCTCACTATGAGGGCATGAAAATGGACCATGATCATGCATGAGCTGTGGTCGATGCTCTGATTATGTCATTTTTCTTGTGTACCCTTAGGCAGTCAATTTCTCCAAAATCTCTTGATGTATATTTGTTTGTTAACTGGTGCCCAGTCCAGCTGATGCTGTATGCACTCTTCAGCCACAATTGCTACAAAATGTTAAGACCTCAAGTTTTGGCTTTTTTCAAAAAAATTTATTTGCATCAACTATTGCAGTTTCATCTGGAATTCCACGATCAACAAATGTAATAAGCTGCAAATCAAATTGCTTGCAGGAAATGCCTGGCTTGGTCCAGCTTGTAGCACCTTTGAGGTGGTTGAGGTGGGTCATTCATCTTCAAAACTGCAATTGAACTCCTTACTGATATTTTAGGGCTTTTGGCTTAATATTTATTATTCTGAAAATGACATGCAATAGCAAGAAAAACAGATGAATCAAGCAACAACTGTAAAATCAGACAGTATCAAGACTGAATGAATTCCTGAAGGATCTTAGCAGCTTCAGCATTTTGGAGCACTGATCTTATGTTGGGAGGCATATGCATGAAATCACCCTATAGTGGACATTATTTATCAATGGCACTAATAGAACTGTTTTTTTTTGTTTTTTTGTTTTTGCTGCAGGCACCAAAGAAAGTTAGAATAAAAAGAAAGATCTATGGCCTGGATTTGAGGACCTCTGTATAAAACCAATGACTCACAGGGATATCCACAGAAACTAACAGAGAAACCAGGATGCTTTACAGGAGTGGTTTATCGACCAAGCGTGGCATCCAGATGGCAGTTTCAGCCATGCGACTGACTGCATAACACAACACTTTCCAAGCAGATGAAACTACCGGCCTGCGGCAGCTTCATAGACTTCTTACAACATCATTATTAGAACAGTAATTACCACAATGTTTCTGGTATCTTGGGCTGCTGCCTTTATGTGCAATTATGCATGATGATGGCATTAATTTTGATGCGTTAAAGTACTCAGCGAGACATCATGAAAGTATCTGGAATTAGGGAGACAGCCATAATGAAAAGGCCAGTGCATTTGCTGAGCAGAATTCTGATGTTGCATTTGGACTGACATTAGCACTGCATCAACATAGCTCAGCTTAATCAATTATTCAAATGATCTAGTCTAAATGTGACTGGGCAAGTAGGTGCTCCAACTCAGAAGGCCTTGGATAAAAAGAAAAATGTTTGTCATAAGCAAAACGAAAATTGCCCACGGGTTGTTCTACTGCAAATGTTGTAATTTTCGTTTTACCTACTATAAAATAACTAAAGTTTGATTAAAGCTTACTTTAAGATTTAGGCCTCGAACATTTTGTTTTACACGTGTGTGCTTTAGCACAAGCCATTCAGATGATCAAATATAACTTTGTTGGACTCAAATAATTACTTAATTTATTAAAAAGCAAAAAGCAGAAACTTAATGCTGATGAATGAACTACTAGACTTTTGTGAAAATATTTTGGGTACAGACGAGGCAAATGTGGTTCTTTTTGAAAGATGAGCCTCCGTTACATCTTCATAAGCTGAAGAAGAGGTTTTAAATTCTCAAGCAGAAAATCCTGTCTGGTCATCAGTGGTCATTGGCACCTTAAGCTTGAACACTCCAGGGTTAAACAGCAGGACAATAGTTTGACACACACCACCAGCTTTGGCTCTCAGTTACTCAAAAAAGGGCCAAAACGAAAGCTTTGAAGTGGCCTATTTAAAGTACAAATTTAAAGAGCATTGAGATGCTGTGATATGATTAAAGCCTTTCTAGAAAACCATTCACTGTAGCGAAACTAAAGCAATTCTTTGAAGAGGAATGGGCCAAATTTCTCTACAGTGATGGGAAACACTGATTACCAATTATTCTACATGCTTACAGTTTATAAAAGGAGAGGTTGGTTTGGATCACTTTTCTTTTACTTTGACAAAATTAAAAAAAGCAGCACTCTATATTTACTGATTATCTTTATGCGAATCATAATTTGTTTTATATGAAAGATTCAAGTGTAGATTTATGTTAATGTTTTGCCCTTTAATATTTTTGAATTATTGTCCAAGTTCCTTGCTTTGTCCCCAAAAAAAACAAACCAGGTTATGAATGAATATAATACATGGAAATAATGTATTGAAACTTTTCTTAGAGCCTCACAAAAGCAAGGTGCTGAATTACATAATGATAGTAGCAAAGCAGCTGTCAGGGGCATGTTGGTATCAGCAGAGCCGGATGTCCCAGTCAGTTTTTAAGCTCTGGTGTCTTTGATCTGTGGAAGCACATTTTTACCAGATGACTTTAGTTCATGCAACATCATCTTTTTTGGGTGAAATGACTTGTGTAATCATTTTGAGGTAACTGAATTGTAATTTGAATGTTGCAGCCAGGCTTCTTGGACAAACTGTCAAATCTCATGCATTAGTTGTGAACATTATCATGCGAGCTAAGAATCTTGTACAGTCTGATTTGAAACCCAATTTCAAGTGAACAAATCTCATCAGCGCACATAAAAGTCTGAATGAGTACGACTGGCTGTCTGGCAAGAAAAGGAAATGAAAATTGTACCCAGGTACTCTGCCGTGTTCTGATTTTATCTTTCAAAATGTTGAATGTCTCTACTTGTGTGCTCCCTGTTTTAATTTGAGTGTTAACCAAAAGAAGTTAGACTCGAAGGAGAGATGAAGGGAAACTGAGATAAAAGCATTTTTACCGGTTTCTTCTCCAGTCAAACAGGCTCATTTGTCGAGGGGAAGAGTGTCCTCCGTTTTTAAAGAAGAAAAACAGATTTGCACACGGCCTTCAGAGATTCTTCCTTGGTTCATATTCCAGTTCTCCACAAATGCTGATGTAAAAACAAAACAAAACAAAACAAAACAAAAAAACTGCAAAAACACACACACTCAAAGAAAATAACAATTAAGTCGAGAGCTGACGACAGATAAATGGCAGTCAAGCTTTCAGAACATCTACCAAGGAAATAATCAGTTTTTTAGTTGTAAGAATACTTTCCAAATGACTTCTTTTGATAATTTTTCTCCATTTATAATTTGTTCATTTGTTTAAAAAAATAAATGTCCAACAATAAAAGCATAGATGTAAAAATGTCTTTGACTCTGTGTGCTGTGTGAATACATGAACACCTGTGATGCAGCTGCATCAGGAGTCTCTTTTTTATTAGACTGTGACAGCCTTCTGTGAAAGAGTTTAGAAAAAGTAAGGACATCTGTTGGGTTTTTTAAGCTGTACATATAAAGAACCACACAGAGAGTAATATCACTTCAGGAGAAGAGGGGTCTCTCTGAACTAGCTGAAACTGGTTTCTTCAAGAACAGGATGGTCCACCTCACCCCGTTTCCAGCTTAGAGTGGAGAGACAAACTTATTCATGAGATAACTATTTGCAAAACTCTGACAACATCCATCCGCTGAACGTGCATAACTGTTTGAGTTCCCATGGGATCCCATCTGTTGATACTGGTGTTAATTTACAAAAAAAAAAAAACTCTGCATTTTAATTTTTTGTAATCCATGGCATGGTTTGAAAAAGGACGAGTTATGAAGCAACATGTGCTCCTATGTTCAGGTAATGGTGATTGCAACCAGGTGAGTAGGAAAAATAAGGCCATGAAAAAAAGTCACCCCTTTTTAATTCAATAATTATTTATTTATTCATTTAGATGTTAGAATCCTGTTTGACACTTCTTACCAGTTTATGCAGCATTAAGTTATTTGCATAACAGACCCATTGCCAATGTTTCAAAAAACGCAAGGGTGAAATCTCTAGGTGTCTCAACAAACAACCAAAATATATTTGCAAGAACAAATCAGAGAAGAAAAAAAAATCACCTTTGGTGGCACCAGTTGTGGCACCATGAAGTTGTATATCTGTGCAGCTAATTTTTTAAAAATGTTACTCTTAGAAAAAGTGTAAGAACAATCAATCACATAACCACCTTCAGTTAATCAGAACTGCTAAGCCAGTATCATTACGGCCGTTATTGACCATAATGTGAGGCCATGCAGAATAAAAACTGCTACTGCAGCAGCCTCATAAACATGATGGATATTTACAGGACAAGACCTTAACTAAGCTATTCTGTATTTTTTATATATTTTTTTTTTTTACACAGAGTCAATTCACAACAAATCAAATTCTTAAGGCAATTGGCTGGAAAGGCAGGTCTAGTTCATTTATCCAGAAATCACACTAATGAAACCCATACCAACCATATTCATTCTTAAATAAGTCATTCGCTCTGCAGCAACCCCTGATCCTGAGCAAGAGTGTGGTGAAAGTGGAAAAGAAGCCTACTTTAACTATAACCCTTTAAAAAAAAGTGTTACGAATATTTTGATTAACACCATACCCTGATGAGTTTATTCTTACCTCTGTTCGTCACTTCTCGATTGCTTCAGGTTTATGTATTTCCTGTTCATTTTCTATACTGATGACCGCTTAAGCTGACAAATTATTGTATTATCTTCATATTTTCTGATAATTTTGCATTTCTAACATCATCGATAGACCTTTTTTTCAATGAATCGGGCATCTGGTGTAATAGAACATTTTTTTTAAATAATTAAGTTATAATAATGACTTTGAAAAAGTCATTGTTAAATTTAACTTTTCTTTAAATCATGTGCCTGAAGGCTAACTCACGGCTTTTTAAAACATTCTTTCTTTTTTTTTTTCATTGATAAACCCTTACAGTCTTTTTAAATAAATCGTATCTTCAGTATGTTGTAACAGCAGTTGTACTGAGCTCTCCAATTGATCTGTTCAGCAGTTGGGTCATAGCGATGTCCCTTCTATCCTGTCTGACTGGACACATGCCACTTTAGCTCTTACTCTCTGGCTTTAGCGTCTTTAGAAACTACTGGTTAGATGGTGACAATTTTCAGCAGCTAACGTTGAAAGTGTCTGCCATCACATCTGTACATATAGGAAGATGTAACTGTATATTTACTACAGCATTCCAATTGTCTCAAAAGTTGTTCTTGGTGCTTGGTAGGCGTCACACCTGAGGTAGAAGCATTGTGGTTACAAGTTGAACAGTTGGGATCTGTTGTTTGTTTTCTTGCTAACTGCTATTAGCAATACAATCAATTAACAGTACATTTCTGTTTTATGCATCCAAACACAAGACAAGAAATAGATTTGAACTTGGGCTCTGATAAACTATTTCCGCCATCTCTTTTGAGTAACTCAGTATAGTCGGTCCACCTATCATGATGACATATATGGTGAATCAATATTATACACTTCTTTCGCCGCGCTGAAAGGTACATTTTTTTTGGCAAACCGTAGATTTTTTGTTGGTCTGGCAATTTTTTGAGTATCCTCTCATAAAACTCACTCATTTACATATTTTTTTTATTTAAAAAATGGCTACAGTCCAATGAATCTCTTGGATTCATAGCTGCAGCTAATTCTGAATTCTGGAGGAGATACTGTAAGGCAATTCAAAGATCCGCATGCACAGTGTGGTGGTTGTGCACTTATATAATACCAATTTGTTTGCCTAATAAGGATATAAATGAAAAGTGACTGCTCTCTTATAAGTGCTGCGTGTGTAATGGAATAGCTCAATCACTCCATGAAACACTCTTGGTTGCCTTGATGGTAAAAAAAAAAAAAAAATCCCCACAGCTTTCATCTGCATTACAATTCCCACGCAATCATGTGATGAGTTTATCATCGCACGATACATGAAGAAGAATGAGAGTAGGAAATGACTGTTTTGGGGTTGACAGTCTGCAGAAAGTAAATATGTTGGTCAAATATTCTACTTGGGCTTTTTCACCTACAAAGACTAAACTGTCTTTTTATAACCTCACTTAATTGCAGAACTTTGGTGACCACCTTAATACAAGTAGTATTTTTCAAACAAGCTTAATTGAAAGGTGAAGTTTTTAATAATATATCTGTTGTGTAAGAATTACGGTCTTTAATCCCTTCACTGTTGGACTCCTTCAACAATTTGACATACTCTCTCTAGAGAGTATGTCAAATTGTTTTTCAAATTGTTTTCAAATGTATGTCATGAACATTTGAAAAATTGTTCATGCTCCTATCCATAGCTGGTACAGAATATATATATATATATATATAATTTATTTTATATATTATATTTTATTTATATATAATATATATATATATATATATTTTTTTTGCAATCCCTACAATATGAACCACAGACCTGGACTATAATAAACCTTTCAAGGGATACACTTATGGATTTTCCAGGCACATTTAGTGCCCTTTTATAGCACATTGGAGTGACTATGTTACCTTCAGTTGTCATAAATTTATCAAACATAACTTAAAATGAACTTGACTTCCTAATTTGACATCTTGAAATTGAGCCTCTGTCTCTTTAAGGAGCCCCTACTCTTTTTGACACTCCACGTTCAGCACATCTTCACAATATTGCTTCTCATTTTACTATTAACAACCATTCTTAGGAGCGTAGAATGAGAAGTAGTTCATGACATAAACTCAGCCGACGTGTCGTTCCTCCAGGTGTTTGCTAATTGTTGCTGCTGCTGAAAAAGGAAAAAGAAAAACAGTCATGGGAGCATGTAATATATTAGCAGTAGATATCAAGGTCACAGAAAGCGACAATTACATAGAGCAGTCTTAAACATGCTAACCCCTTCTTTATAGTACACAAGAATGACCTGACTACAGACTGCTTTGGGAAATGACTCAGATGGAACATCTGGACCATCTGCTGAATAAGCAGTACTCACAAGATGCCTTTACAGGCTAACTCTAAGTTCAAGGATATTTCAATATCTTAAGGTGAAAATCATGCAACATTCCCAAAGTGAAGCACTCATCCAGTAAATTATGAACACCCTTGAATCAATAGTTAAACAGAACACATGAACGAATATGCTCACCCGTTGGATAGCAACGCTTTACAAACAAATTGTTGCAGTACAGAGAGCAATGATTTCATTTTTGAAATAAAATAAAGCTCAGCGGCATCTGCTATTCTGTTTGTTGTGCTGTTTATAAAGGTGTCTGCTGTTTAGGAAAGAGCCGTTTTCTCGTTAACTTATCCACGAAATGCAATTGCATTGAAAGGCGTGCTCTTTTACAATCTTTTCCTCAGACCACAGTAGAAGGATGGGAGACAAACTGGTGTCATCAGAGCGACATATGCCACCGAGGTTGGCCACCACAGCCAGAGGCTTTCTTATTGATTGCCTGTCAGATACGGTTTTCAGGTGTGGCCATGGCAGATGGCCTTCTGGGCTAACTAAAGTGGCCGCTTGCCTTATTGTCTGGCACTTTTCAGCTGCATAGAGATTGAGCTTGGCAGTTGTAGCTGTGCATGAATGCCTAAAGAATGTGAATTATCCCTAAAACCCCTCATTTGTTTTTTAATACATGCATTACTAAAAAAAAAAAACCCTCACTCATATTTTTCTAACAAACACTGTGATGTTTTGCATATGAAAATATGAATGACCTGGTTTAACCAGAGTTCTTACAGGCAATTTGTTGATGCTTGGCATCATCGAAACCTCTAAAATGCTTCTTCAGTGGATTGAGAATGTCTGTTTACTGGTGGACAGATCAATTCAAAGTGAAACTCAATACACAACCAAATATGCGTATCAATAAAACTGTGCAGATCTTAAAACTGAATAATTCAAAAGTTTTCCACAGATCAGCTGAAAACACTGAAATATTTCCAGGAACAGAGTCACTCAATGATCCAAATAACAGATTGGTTTTAGTCTCTAAATGCACACTGTAGACATTGCAATTTAAACTACTGGCTGTGGAAGCATTATTAATCAAACTGATATTTAAATAGGGTCAATATTAGAAAAGTATTGAGTAAAAAAATAATTACTGGATCCCTGAGTGGAAAACAAATTACCCCACAGTGGAACACCAGCAAATCTAAGAGGTTTGACATTTTTACCTCTTAAAGAGCCAAAATCAATTTTGCAGTAGTGTCATTATTTTAAGAAAACTGTGGATTTAGGCCATAATGACCAGCTTATTAGGCCATTACAATGCCTGATAGAGAAAAGCTTGGATTCCCCACTGCTTAGACTGTATTTTATAGAGGAGTGTAGATTTATTGGAATTAGTGATAGATTTCATTGTGACCTGAAGTCTTCACAGAAAACCAAACAATTAAACTTTGCCAGCTGCTCTGAAGGTGTCCACTAAGCTACATTACCAAAGGCAAACAAAAGAATGATGGCTGATACCAAGTTTCAACTGAGAAAAAGAGTCTGTGCACTGATTTAAAGAGAATGTTGAGAACAAACTTTGGTAAAATATATGTTCCTTTTCTTCTTAATCTGAAGTAGGACAGGGTCATAAAGTGAGTGATCCAGGCTTACAGTGAGTGATTCCAAACCTCAAGGAACATCAGTTTGCTTTGGAATATAAAAGTATTTTCTCATCAGTTTATATCTGCTAAAGCTCATGTTTGTTCTTTAGCTGGTACAAGTTGCTTATTTCTGTCATAACAATTAAAAAGGACATGATCTGTTTTGCAACTTAAGATCCAGAACGTTTCTTTTTCCTTTTAAAAGAGGGAACAAGTCCTTCTCACTATCATCTCCTGCTCACATAAGATTAACTTGTTTTGTTTTTTTTTAATACTGGCTTTGACAGTTCAGGTGAGGCTGACTGTATTGTACTGCAATGGACAGAATCAAATAAATATGGACTCATCTTAGTCACACATAATTGGGCTTTATTAAAACTGGTTGGTCTTCCACTTCGGTTGAGATTCAATTTATTATGAATATGCTGTAAGTAGTGGACATTTTTAATATGAGCTGTGTGTTGCAGATACCCAGGGTGCCATTGGGACAGGATACAAGTTGAACCAGGATGTGCAGTTGATGGAGAGACGGCACCCCTTTGTGATGGACTGCAGCATATTCTACCCAAAGAAAAACCTGGTTTCTTTCCTTTGTCATCACTTTCTTTCTTAGGATATGGGATAGGGTGAGAGTGAATACAAGAGGAGGAGAACAAGAAAAGTACTTGTAGCTTGACTTTAACCAGAAAGGCTCCTCATCAGACTGAGAGGGCTTGTCTGTTATCTCCTTAAGTTCACAAAAAGTAGTGAGGTTATTGCAGACAAGTGTGGAGTCTGCAGTAGGTAGGCCACGGCCTCCAACAGAGATACTCTGTTCAGAAAAGAGTCTCACAAGAACACAAAAACGCACAGACCAGAATCTGGACAGCTGTATAATAATGGTATAGGTCAGAAGTCTTCCAATCCAGGCCCCAAGGGCCAACTTTTAGATGATTCTGTGCTTCAACACACCTGAGTCAAATAATCAAGTTCCTAACAGTAGTCTGAAACATGGAGATTCAGGTGTGTTGGACCAGGGACACATCTAAAAGTGGCAGGATTCTTTTCCTTGAGTTAAGGACACATGGTGTAGGTGATCTTGGAGTTTTGATACTTATACTGTTCAGAAAAATGGGTCATCTTTTTTTTTAAATTAACTTAGACTTGCCTGGTGCAGCATCAGATATATGGAATGATGCACATATATCTACTTTCTTTTAAAGCCATGCATCTTGATACTCTACACTAATGAAGGAATTAGTAAGTAACACTTATTAGACTTCTAAATATGCTCATAAAAAAGAGTTTTTGGATCTACACAGCCAGCTACTAACTGCCACAGATATCCTACTTCCTCCAATGAGCTGAAACAGTTGAGGTACTTGACCACGACTGACCAAATTTTCCAGTTTCTTATACATTGTGCAATTCCATTAAAAACAGATCTTGGCTTAAAGGTTGTTTCCAGAAATTTTTAATGTATACAGTTTTTTTTGTTGTTGTTGTTGTTGTTTTTGCTTAGCAAGGTCAAGAAAACAGAGATAACATCCTTGAATGACTAATAAATATTGCCCAGAATATAATGACACTCCCCAATAGATTTGGTGTATTAAAATGGCTAAAATATTTTGGTTAATTCTAATACCATTGTGTGGCATTGTTCTCACACAGAATACAAAATCTGCAAAAGGGTCTGTAAACAGAAGGTGAGGTAAAGCATTTGGGTCATTGATCCATTCCTCGTTCGTTATTCTGCTGGGCTCTTTGCAATTGTATTCATCTTTAGCATAGAACATGTTTTGATTAGGGGAGATTTTATGAATATAAAACACACGCAAGTTCCTGCAGAACAAAGAGCAGCTAGTTCTGCTGTGTGGGTTCGTTGCCACACAAAATTGCAGTCTTAACTAATGATTCAGTGTTGCCAAGCTCTGTAGTCATAGACCTTTTTCTTGTCTCAAACTCTTAGCCTTTATCATCAAGTCTGATTACTCAAAGCTGGAAATAAGCATGATTCAATTATCACTGATGAGTGAAGGGGAGTGCACTCGTACAGTCAGCTGCTCATTTGCTTGATTAAACTAAACTGATCTGAACACTTATACAGTAACCTCTGCTCCAGTGGGGTTGTACATTGTGGCATATTATTTCTTTCAACTGCCTTTTTCAAGATGTTGCATTATGTTTTGCATTTAACACCACAGGACTTAAAGGACTGTTCATTTAATGCACAATTCTGATTAAAACAACTAATACATTTATTTATACAATGATAAGGTGAGATGCAGAGCACCATTTCTATTTATTTTCAGGGACCTGGCTCAAGAAACATGCCCTGGTTTTCCTAATACAGGCTAGATTCGCCTATTGATGTATGTGATTGCCACTCAGATAATGCAAATACATCAACAGGCAAACCTAGGCTGAACCCCCTTTTAGTCTAACTGCTCTTGTATGACATGTGGACACACAACTAAGAACTAAAGACCCAAACTCCATTGCCAGATGATCAGAGAGGTCCTCATCACACCTTTCCACTGTTATAATGGTGATTCACATACACAAGCAGCTGAACTCAATGTCCTCCAGAGTTCAAAAGTCCAAAGTTCAAAGTGTTAGACCCTTCTGAATTGAAAGGAGGCAGTTATGTGGCTTGGGCACCTGATCAGGATGCCTCTTGGGTGCCTGCCATTGGCGGTTTTCAAGGCATGTCCCCACACCACACAGAGACTCTATTACTGCCTATGAGCATAATCAGTAATAGAGAGACAGCGTCGGTGTTTTCACATTTCAGCTATGTTTACATATCATTTAGGAAGTCATTGCCATTTGGGAGGCTATGAACTCAAAAGGTGGATGTCTGTTTTCTTATTTCTAAAAATGAAGCAGGATGACCACAGAAATAAGAAAAATGAGCAGCAAATTTTATCCACCAATCCTGCAGTGTTGACTGTCACTATATTTAGTAAGTGCTTAGTCATGTTTTCAATGAGGAGAGTTCTAGCAACTTTTTCAAATGTTGAAACTTTTGCAGAGCTGATGGGAAAGCACTGTTTCCTCTTCTTTTTGGGAACCACACAAAGTGTAGTCTTTGCCTCACACAGTGGTTCGAGCCAGAGATGTTGCCCTGTTCATGCCCAGGCGGAATATAAATGTGCAAAACTGGCGAAGGTCAGACTGTTGTTGGCAAAAAAAAAAGTTTTCTTCACCAGGGTACCTTGTAAAAATACATGAATCAAAAGAAAAAAGTAGATTTGTTACAAGACTGTGTTTCTCCGAGATTCATTTCCCCTCACCTTCAGGCTCCATTACAATTACTTATAGTTCATCAATGATGCAAAAAAGGCCATGATGACATTCAGAAACATTTAGTACAGCCAGTCATCACTTTCCTCAATAAGGAGTTGGCAACTTCACAACTATGACCTTAAAAAAAATGACTGAGAAAACAAAAATGGGGTCCATTTTGGGTGATTAAGTGTTTAATTGTATGCCAGTAATACTGTATCCCAGTAAATCAGAATCAGAAGCAGTGTTTTCCACACAGCTTCTGTGTGGAAAACACTGAATGCATATGTCATAGAGAAATACACTGAGGAGATCACCTGGATTCTCTAACTTTAGGTTGGACATGGTTGAGTGGAATGTAGTGAAATTCTGACTTTCAAGGTGAATAAAAATGAATAATTGGTTTTGCTTGGAATGAAAGGAAAAGAAAAATGTGGTAAATGACGAATGTCGTGCGGAAAACACCGCTTTGTGTTTAACTGTCACTCATCTAGCACACAATGAGTCAACCTTTCAAAATCAGCCACAAATGTGTTTACAGACATTTGACCTGAAATTTCAGTGACATTGCTCTGCGGCATATCCATTGTGCAGCCCTGCTTCTCTGCCACAAAAAGGGTATTTTATTTCATCACAGGTTGAAGAACACGTCCTTTCAAGATCAAGTGAACAGTACAAACCGCAACTGGGCTGATATTGATACTGTTCTATGCAAATTATTCCTCTAACAGCTGTCCCACCATTTCAGGTTTTCCTACAACAATTAGACTTTATGCATCAAATCCTTTGAAATGTACAACAAGGCTATAAAATGGAATGAGAAGATGAGCGTTCATCTGAATCTTGCTAGAACAACTTTCACCTGGAGCCAACTTTGAAATATATGAAATTATTATTTCTGTCAACATCTTGGGTAATAGATCTTGTGTTTCCTTGCCTTTGTTCATTCTTTGGACCTCTATTGCTCTTCAAAGGCGGTGATTTCTCCCCATGTTTAATATCTGATAATATTGGTCTGAGTGTTTGTGAAAAACTCTTGAGCAATATCTTTTCCAGCTCGCCTTCCACCCCTGTCGAAATTCAATAACCTTCCTCTGAGTCGAATCTTTGAAGTGACTATATCAGCGGCGGAGGCTTCTGTGGAAGAGGAGAGAAAAAAAAAGTTTATGATGTGGATGGGGCTCTTTGGAGCTTCCTCCATCAGCAATTATATCAGAAAAAGTGTCAAATATCATGTCAGAAGATCAAGCATTGAACTCCTCTCCAGGCTTCTTGTGAAGACTTGTCAAACTGTTGGTGGTAGGAGTTTATTCCTGCTTGTTATTTGCTGCTGTGTTTTTACTTACTGCTCTGCATTTTGCACTTGCCCTTCAAAATGAAGAAGCAATATCTTCTTATGCACATGTTATTAAAGGTTCTGTTCTGTTTCGTGGGATTTTGTTGTGCTGCAAGCAGTTTGATCAGCTGAGGCGAAGGAAATTAAATCTTTTTCTCTTTCCTCTAACTACTTACTTGTTCCATTCGGTGTGTGTAAAGTACAAGTGTGTGTTCTGTGTCTTTCTGTTGCCAAACATTTACTCTCCTGGGCACACTTTCCAAAGTTTGAACTGAATTATAGATTTCTAATTTTATCCACACTCTAGGCCAGTAGGCTTACAGTGAAAAGCATGGTTATTTTATCACAGAGGAGAAAAGTAAATAAAAATACAATAGCCAAAAGGCTTCATGGAAAATCATGATATTTTCAGAGAGTAAATGAAGGGATGTTAAAGTTTTAGTTTATCCCTCTGGGATATGTCTCAACAGGAAGGAAAAAGTTCACACCTGAAACAGCTAACAACTTTAATTCTTAAAAAAACAATATTTAGGACTTCAAATTTAAAGGAACTCTGAAGTTTTCCCCATTATACATAAAGTTTTAAACTTGGACACAGTTGGATCTCATACACATGGGTAAGCCAAATGCTTTATAGAGAAACGTTTTATGGTCAGATAAGAAAAAAAATCACCTGTTTGACCATAGTGACAACTTGGTGCTTTCGGACCAAAGAACACAATCAACTATCAACATTCTTTCTCTCATGTTCTGTCTGGCATAATAAACAAGTGTCTCCTTTAAGCGTTTCAACTCAACCTTAATGGCTATATGGTTAAAACATGGACTTAATAAGGTGTTCCATCAAGAAAATATTCCCAAATATACAAAATAATTGGTTCTAAAATAACATTAGGCTTCTTAACTGCCTCAAAACTCTCTTTTTGAGTAAACTTAATTTATAGATTTGACCAAATGCACTGTGAAATTAAAGATGATGTAAAAAGTGTGGTTAGTAAAGGACAAATACTTTGTGTTGTGCTTAATATTTTCCATCATATGACGATTTCAATTTATATGTCATCATTTTGATCCAATTAAACAGAAAAAGTCTCTATCTGCATCAAACGCCTGTGCTGGTCTTCTCAAATTCCATCTTTCCTGAATTAATTATTGGGGGCTGCACAGCATCAATCAAGGAGTCGCCCTGCCACACTTTAAACACCCTCCATGTTATAACCATGTGGAGAACCTTCATGCTTTCAGACTTCTGTTAGAGGACCTGAACTTCATTGAAATTGTTTGAAATTGAGAGTTTTATGTACATCCAAATAAGAATTAAACATATAAAGATGATAAGACATCAAAATACAAAGAAGTTGAACATGAACGCAGCTTGTGATTTGTTCATAGCAACTAATGTTCCTTTTTGTTACCCCTTTTTGATAGGGGCAAACACAATCAGGATAAAACTTGACAGACTCACGGGAAATACACAAAGTAATACTGGACATGTGCAAAGTAAACTGCATTACAAATGTTTTCTAAAACTCCCACAGGAAGCCCAGGTTCACTTTATACACAAATACACGCAGTACAAAATACCACTTAAGTGATACAAAAGTCCTGGTATGAAAAGTCCTTCACCGTTTGGTTCTCACTGCTAACTAACAATGCGATTGATAAATTATTAAATTTCCTGTACAGTAGGAACTTACAAGCTGCGTGAAACTGTTTCACAATGAATTAACTTCCTTTTTTTTCCAACTCAGAGGTCAGCTTTAGGCAATTCAATGGCAGCCAATCAAGCAGCTCTGTGTTTTACACAAGTTGGCAGTCTGTGGGGAAAGCGCCGAACATTTCCACTTTAAGCAGCCGAGTTTATGGATTGTTTTACTCATTTCTTTGCCCACTGAGAGCACTCCACGGGTTGTTAGCTGGCTTGTGTCACACTCCCCAGTCGTAATTAGACTGGCACAGAAAAACAGACATTACCATACAAATATTTGTACATTATACAGCTGAGTGTGCATCGCAATGATTCCGCAGGGAGTTTTAAATGTGACACGAAAAGAGGAATATGTAAAGATGCTTGGTGGAGAGGCGGAGGCACAAAATTTGTAGAAGTGGCATTCAGAGGTGAGGCTTTCCCAACAGAAGCAGGTGAACAATCAGTCAGATAAAAAGGCAATTTGTATTCAGTTTCTGATTGTGTTGCATATGTCAACATTTGAATTCAGCATAATTAGTATTTCTTTACAGAAAATAATCAAAGCGTAACTAAGCAATGACAGGGAAAACAACAGCAGCAGCAATGCACGTTAGGCCTTAAGTTATGCAAAACAGGATCATGATTTAAAAACACAAACACCTCCAAAATAAACTATACAAGTTGTTGAACTAACATGAAATAACATGATTATTTCCACACAAATAAGCAGTCATATATTTTTCTAGCTAATGTCTAACTGTAGCTCAAAAGATAACGTGAAGGATTTACTTTGCTTTCTTTTTCTTTACTGGATCTGCAAGAATACAATATATTGTCCATCCAGTGAAATCTGGGTCTGCTCCAGAGTCTCCTCCTAGATGTACATGTCCAGAAAACCTACAATCAAAGCAGCCCATGAGGCATCTGATCAGCTGCTAGGAACGCCTTAGTTGACTCCTTTTGATGCAGTCGCACTACATTGAGCTAACACTGGATGATGAATTTCCTCGTTTGTCTCTAAGGCCACCCTTTGGAGGAAATTCATTTTAGCTTATTATATTCAGGATCTAGGGGTCTTTAGTGGGGGTTTGAACAGAAAGTGTTAATTCAAGATCTTCATGAAAAGTTCAGCTCTTTCTTCGCAGTGTCAGAATGCAGAAATCCCTGCAAACAGCAGATGAGGTCTTAATTCATCATTCCATCTCTTGCTTCCACCTACCAACACTGCAATTCCTCCACTTGAGGCAGAGAATTACACCCTCAACCTTAACGGAGCAGTCTATTTTAGATGTTAGATGTTGAAAAACTGACTCTCATCCCAGCTCTTTGGCTAAAAACTGCTCAAGGGCTCTCTGTAAATTATGACTTGGAAGATGTCAACAGCATTACCCAATCTGCAAAAAGCTCAGAGGTAAAATCCTTGGGTTTGTTCTGCTCCATGACTACCCCTGTGGATCCTACTCATGAGCGCCACAAAAATCAGAGAAGGGGAATCTCCTGCACAGAGAACAAACTCAACTTGGTGCAGGAAATATGCACAGTCTGCAAAAAAACAAAAAACATACACACAAAAAAACTGCACCCTGTACTGCAACAACCCCAACAGAATGCCTCAGGTGACATAGACGTAAATAGACCATGAGCACTGGACAACCAAATGTCTGTAGCTATCAAAATAACTTTATGGGTCTAATTATGGTCCATTGCTCCTCAGCCAGGCTGAGTGTCACACTGCACCTCCTGAATTTGACAGTCGTTTCGGTCATCTATTCCAACAACATGGGGTAGACCTTCCTAGGACAGTTGAGAAGTGCAAATCCTCACAAAGTTGGACCTTTCTCTAAAGACCCCTGATCTGACAATCCACAAGTGTTGTCCCAGCAATATATATATGACATCAATTTTATTTTTCAACCAACACAGAGCTATAATACCCAGATGTGTTATGAGCTGTTTTCTTATTTTGGCAGATAATGACTGTATTGCCGCAGTACAATTGTTTTGAATTTTGGCACTGCTGCAGGCTTTACTTTAATAACCATTATAATAAAACTTATTCCTGCAGTGAGTCATCTGTTTCTACTGTTAGCAGGATGGAATGCCTCTGAAAAGCAAAAGCAACAACTCCGCTTTAGACATATGCAAACAAAATACACAAAATGCTTGCCATTCTTTTGCAGAATGCTACTTCCAATACTGACTCCCGTCCTCTGGGAAAGTTATCAATCAAAGGTGACAAACTATTACAAAGGTAAAAGTAGAATTTCATCAACTGATGCACAAGCTTACAAAACAAAGACGAAGAAAAGATTAGAGGGTGCAACCTCAGTACGTGTAGTATATTTATTGAATATAAGCATGACTTTATGTGGAGTTGGCTCCAACATCACCTGTCTGTTATTTATTTATGTTTTTAAGTAGGCTTTCTTCTGCCTTCAAACGGTGCCATCATATATTGGATAAACTGCAAACAGCTGAAGAATCCCTTCTTTGCATTTCCAAACAACTGCTTGGTGAAAATTCACCCATCAAAGAACAAAAGGAACATCACACAGCACACTTTATTCCATGTGCTACAAAAACACAGATGAAGGCCACTTTGTATTTTACTGAGGCTACATTCACAAAAAAAAAAAAAAAAAAAAAAAAAAAGACTACCTTTCAGCCTTTTGCTGTGTGGTAGTCGAATGGCTTATGATTAGTAGGAAGTTATTTATTTACCTTTTCAGCGAGATTGACACCAAAACCTGACACATTCTGCTGGGTTTCTTTTAAGACAAAATATTTCCAGCTCTCGGGATTTATTTCTTGAAATATCTTGCTGTGACATCCTGTCTGCATTGTAGTCGAACACCAGCAGTCACTTATTTTGATTTGTTTTTACCAGCGTACTGACTGATAGTCTGGCAAGAATAATGAAGAAGAAGTGGTTTTGACAAGAGTGCCTCCTATTGTTGCTGTATATTATTCTTTGGGTCAAAGTTCCTTTAAGAAGATCATTTGTGAAGAAATAAATAAATAACGGAATCAAACACAATTCATTTTCCATGTCAAGGTTTTCTATTCTTCATTAAATCTGCTTAAATGTTTATGTGCCTTGTTGAGATCTGTTAGTTGATAACAAACCACTGAGCAAAAGTTAACTTATGGTGAGTCCAGGGTTTCCATTTAAAGGACCAAAGTGAATCATTTAAGCCTATAAATGTGTCAGAATAGGCATTGAGAAACACAATTTCAGTGCGGCTCTCAATGCTGTGATAGAGAACTGTTCGAACAGACTTTACCAATAAGCACAAACCATTTAGAAGGTAAACTGGGGACACAACAAAATCACTTTTAGAATCAACAAGTCTTTTAAAAAAAATTGCTTTTGTGAAAAATCGTTTCAGTTTATTTCTTCTTGTGGTATGATGGATATCTTTTTCTTCTCATAACAGTTTGTATTTACAACCAAATAGCTGCAATTAAAATAGATGCTCTGTACTCCCCCTTAGATGCCACACAGTTTATAGTTTTGTACAAGAGTGCTAGGATGGACACTAGGAAGGTTTTATGAGGACATATCTCTTAGAAAACCCATAATTGTTATTTTAAGAATTCTTAAATTCTTTCACTGGACCTCACATTGAGTTAAATCTATATGAAATTAACCGCTTTTTAAAAATTATTAATGTTTGTTTTGTTATTGCTATCTATTTGTACGTCCACCATGACATGTGGTCTTGCCTTTTGGCCAAGTCACCCTTATGAAAGGTCATCATTTCAATTGTTCTTTTATCTGGTTAAACAAAGATTTAATAAAATAAATATCTCTTTTTTTTTTTAACACTTCGTAAAACTTTATTTTCCCTTTATATTCATGCAGCATTCTTAATCAGGTGCAGATGCCTGCTCTTTTGGAGTGTTAGCAATGAAATATAACTGCACTTGAGGCGCCTTACACTTGCTTGTAAAACGCAATACTATTATCCTCGAATTTCTTTGCAAGTCTAAGTCGAACAGAAACTAGGTTAAGAAAATAGCTTTTCGAGCTCTTCCATAAAGTGGAAGGTGACCCAAAATGATGAGCTTTCTTTGTTTCTTTAAGTAGACTGAATGCATTTTAATGTGGCAGCACTATAAATGTACTATAAACGTGGCAGATTTGGCCAATTGATATTTCAATTTCCCCGTATTCACTAGCAGGTTGATGCCATAACACTTTTTAATAATAAAAAGGTACATTATTCTAGGAGCAAATATTTAACAAAAAGCACACAAGACAAGAGAGATGTGTTTCTTCAGATGACAATAGTAGCTCAGCAAGGAGATGGAGGAGATCAGACTTTTCACAGATTATGTGTCTTATAAACATATTGTCACAAGAAATGTTACTACAAATTGACTTAATTTTTAAAGCAGATTAGTAATCTTAAGCAAACTTTTAAAGACCTTTTCTTAAAGGGCCCCTCAGAGCTAGGTTTAATAAAACAGGAAGCACTTCTTTATTTTGAGGATGACGTGTAATATTTTTAATCTGTCACTTTCTATGGATACAGGCAGGAAAATGACTTTTCTTGATAACAACTGACAGAACTATGTCAAATAAATGTCTTCCCACTTCTGGGCGACAAAGAGAAAGAATGCTTGGTACACTCTTGCTCCAAAGACTCCTCTTTGCAAGAGACGTGGGTGTGTTGAGTGAAACTGAACGCAGGTGTGGAGGATGGATTTGTCATCGGTCACCAAAACCTGAGCACAATTCTTAACAGTTACCAGGCTGCTCTCCCAGGAAGAAGTGTGGAGAAGAGGCTTAGGAAGCAGTTGTGCTCTTACCTGGAAAGCGAAGTGTTTGAGCCCAGAGTAGTTGAATTTTATTTCATCTTTAAATATTGATAACGTAAGGAGCCAACTCAATGAAAATTAAAAGTTTTGTGTATGGAACGTAATATTTAAACTGAGCATCATTCTCAAATTGTATTAAGAACCATTTTTTAAAAAAGGTTTGAAAACTTTCTTTAAAAGTAATAATGTTGTTTGACCCTACCGCTCAAAGCATTTAAAACTAGAGTTCACATCATACATATTATAGGCTTTTTTGTTACTCATTGATAGACAAATTTAAAAGTTTGTGTCCTCACAGACAGAAAGATTTTGGGAAGCTAAGATTTTTGTGTAATATTCTTTGCATCTGATATAATCATTATATCATCTTCATATGATCGAACATAAACATTTGGATGGACAGCAAAAAAATTATTAATGTACAATAATCATTCAGCTTTGACCATTCAGAGCAACATGAATTGATTCATACCACCAACAAATGATCAATTTGTGTTTGACAATCACATCAAGCAAAACAGCTTGTTCAGCAAATGTGTTAGAGAGCCTTGTGATTGATGTTATCAAATTATTTATTTAAATGTAAGAAGACAACATCAATGCAAAAACCCTTTTAAAGCAGAAATGTTCCACACAGACACAAGTAACTATGTTGCTGCATTTAGGACAAATAACTTGTCCAAAGCTTGTCCAGGTTTGTGTAAGTCACTAAGAAAATAATTGTTGTGCTTGTTTTCCTACATAGGAGTATAGAACTGAAAATTTTTAAAGTAAAATCCATGCTGACCTACATAAATACCAAAAAAGTACCCTTGTGATGATAATCATTGCAAAAGTCCACCCACAATTACGCAAGATCAATAACTCTGGGAGTGTTGAATGCTGGATGGCTCCCCGGAGTTGTTCAGTATCGTTGCTAGAATGCATCTGTATTAATGCTTCCGCACATTATCGATTAACTAATCCACTTGGAAGCCTTCCTCTCCCTTTCCTTGGCTCAGTGCGTACCATAACTTAATAGATCCCTTTGGGAATAGCATGCAGTGAACTGTGAGACAAAATGTCAGGCCACGATTGGTTCTGTGAGGGCCCGTGTAAATGAGAGCAGCATCAGTGTTTGGGTGTTTATCCCTGCCTGTTTGAGAACGCATGAGGTATAAAGAAAAAAAAAAAGAAGAGAGAAATACATGAAGGAAAAGTGAAGATAATAAAGTACTAAGACAAGACTCTCACTGTGTGTTGTCACGGCAGAGCGTGCGACGAAGAAAGAGAAATTTAAGAGGCTGATGGAAAAAAAATCCCTGTAAAAGCAAAAGCTGAGCTAAGAAAGATAAGCTGGGATGGTTCAGATCCTGCTGCTGTGACGTTAAAATTTTGACCACTCTATTTTTCTCACTTTTTTTGCTTCTATCTTAGGAAAATTCTCTGGCTCGAGTTTAGTAATCTTTAAACAGAAATATTGTTAATACCTCAGTTTAAAAACCTAAATGTACACATCCTTGAATCATATAAATAGCCATCCATCCATAACTACATTATCTACCCTTGTAGGGTCATGAGGATGCAGTTGTCTATCTCCAGTGGTCAGCAGGCGAGAAGAGGGGTACACCTTGTACAGGCCGCCTGTCCATTGCAGGGTAAGTCACATACATATCCAAACAGCAGATTACCAATGGTGCAAATGATCAATGGATGATATTTGCTCCAATATGAATGCAAATTGTTAATTAGTATCCACAATTTCGGACAATTTCCTTCATTATTTTCAGACAATATGTAAACTTCTTAACTGTTCCACTGTACAGCGTAAGTGCTGTTTCAAATTATTTTGAAAGTTCATAAGCTACTTTCTGAAGGCCTCAGACAGATCTTTCAACCTCAACTGGGTTGTCCCTCTCACTTCAACGGTCAGGAACACACAGACCTAAATGCTTGAGGTTTAAAACCTTTGAAATGGCCTTCAGAACATTTGCGTGAACACCTGAGGTAGCAGCCCTTCTATGAGACTTTTTTAAATTTTAAGTGAGATTAAATATGAGGTAACGCTAATTTATTACAAAAAAGAAACTATGTCTTTATTTCAATCAAAGAAAACAAACATTGTACATTTTACATTTTTTCATTCCAAAGCAAAACCATGAACAAAACAAGGTGTGCCAACTGCTAAACATACCCTTCATAAATGTGACAGAACTTTTATAAAATACATTTTACTTCTTCAGATTTGAAGAGAAGGCAACATGTGGGAAGAAACAGTGTGACAGCATCTTAGAGGTGTATTGCATTTTCACAAATTCCTTTTAAATTCTATGATGATTATTCCCAGTTTTACACTTCATCTAAGGTAGTTTTACCTAATTTTTAAAGGTCTGAAAAGTTCCATAAAATGTAATACATAAACTTAACAATTTTAAATTGTGCTCCTGTTATTATTTTCCTACATGGGAAATGATTACCTGATGGTGCTGGCTTGTAATGCATTAAAATGACATGCCAGTGCAATACTTCCATTATCAAACTGGATGCAGTTTTTCTCACTAATCTGAGAAAAGCCTGAAATACCAATTTTGGCAGGACAGAGTGTTATGGCTCATAATGAGGTGTTAGGAAGTCATGATCTTTCCCCGTACTCTGTAACACCAAGCTGCAGCTTTTTGCTTCCAGTGTTCGTGTTTATTTAATTGTAGCTTTTATTTAGATATGGATGTCGACTCCATTTAATTGGCACAAATGGACAGAATTCAGATATTTTTAAATTGGTTAAGAACTTGACTTTTTAAATTAGCTTTTTGAGTAACTGCACCTATTTTATTTTTGTTTTAATTGGCTTGAAGAAGATATGCGACTCTCCTGCAGCTCTTGTGAACTCAGCGGTAAGGTGGTTCTTAACTGTGACTCCATTCATAGGGCGTGTGTTGACTCCAGAGGTGAATGGCAGAGCTCTGCATCTCTGAGACTGCTGTGCTAATTAAAGGTATCACTCATGAGAGATGCGGGCCGGTTTATAAGATCAAGACACTGGCGGAGCACTCATTTGTCACTGCTCAGATTTATATCCAATAAGAATTCAATCGCTTGGCATAAATGTATGGTTTGATGTATGGCCATTTGTGTCTGAGTGTGAGAAAGAAAAATAAAAACAGAGGAGGGGGAGGAAATGATTCACTCAAAGAAGCTCAGCAGTGGTGGAACACAGCCGTGGTCTCTTCTTGCGCCTCTCTTGCTCTGAAACATATTCACGTCACATTTAAACCAATCGGTAACATCGTACATGAGAGCAGCCCACTCTCTGTCCACTGAAAAGGCCACTTGACCTTATAGTTGGGTTACATTGAAATCAGCTGCAGGTAGCTGAACCTTAGGAAATGACTTCACAGTCAACAATTGTGGAAAAAAAAAAAGTCAGTTAATGGGCAAAGCAGAAGTAAAAGTGACATTATGACATGTATCCACTTCCAGTGGTTTTCAGATAAAAATCAAAGCAAAAAATAATAAAAAAAATTTTATTGTAGCCAGTCACATTTGCAAAACAGCGCCACCTTTCACATTGGGAGGAACAAAAACAATGAGTTAAGAGACTAATATTTTCATTTCAGGTTATATATATTAAGAAGTTGTACTATTGGGGGCCGAGGGGGAGGATTTCAAATTAGGTGGTCCTTGAGAGTTACTTAAATATGGTAAGTGGTGCTCAGCCTGATAAAGTTTGAAAAACACTGATCTAGAGCCACTTATACTTGCAGGGTACCAATCTCCAATTGTCACTAGTCAAACAGTAAAGTAGATTATTTACCCACTTTAGAGAGACAAGTTAAAACAACAGTCATGTTATTGGATTGTTGGAAAAAGCCACAGGATCTCTGGTGCACAGGGAGAACATGCAAACCCCATACATGTTTTTTTCATTATTTATGTTTACTTATCATTGACTATTTTTTTTAAATGCATTTTTTACTGCAGTTAGTTCTTCAGAGATCTAACATAGATGCAGAAATACTAATAAAAAGCTAAACTAGCCTGTGTTGGGGCTCATTTAACTGAGGTCAGCCTATTAAGGACTGGGGTGTAAGGGGGTGGGAATGACTTATACATCGCCCAAGGACATAGCATGATGGGGTGTCATCGTTGTGACTGCAATTGAAAGTAAAATGAACCCTAGACACACTGTCAAACTAATGAATCCAGCTTTCTACACCACAATGGTGATTTCTGCTTTTGTCCTTAAACTGTCAGATTGGCACCTAAAATTGGGAATCCTCTTCACAGGTCGGCCCTCTTTCTCATCTGTTTGATTGCCGCTGTGGAAATTTTTCAAGTTAATGTGAAAAGAAGAGCCCTAAAGCCCATTCTACTTAACAGTAATGAGGAGAGTGTAAAAAAATGCCTTATACAGTACACTGCCCCCTGACATACTGGCAACCTTGGTAAAGTCATCAAAGGAAAAAAACATACAATTTTCTTTGCCTTTTTATGGCCAAACCAAGATCTGAAATGTTTGGGAAAATGCAATGTTTTATTTTCTGTTTTTATTTATTGAGTCATTTTAAGATTTTTCACATTTCTTTACTAGCAGTGCCCACACATGAAGGGCACCATGTATGAAATTAAAATGAGGAGCTTCCTCCAGCTGCTTTGGTTGAAAGAAGAAAACTTGTTTGGTTTGACAAAATCCAAACTTTCAGGCAACCTGCGGCTGTCAACGCCAACATGGTGGAAAATTATCATGTTACAAAGTTATCTCACAATCACTCTTGCCAGCATTCTTATTGGAGCACTGTTTCATTTTTTTCCCCCCTTTGGTGGTATTTTTCTTTTTTTTTCTTTTTTTTCCAAAAGTTTAGCAAGTGAACAGAGTGAAGTCTGACTACTCTTCCAAATATCTGGATTTACCAGCGGGCATGGGGGGAGTTTGATTACTTCTCTCTTGTGGCATGTAAATCTTGTCAGAGATTTTGTGTTAGAACCAGGCTACACAAACCTCAGAATGGACCCAGAACCAGCAGGTGTACTTCATCACAAAGCCAAACACAGATGGTAATTTTCCTCCACACCGCCAGTGCAGTTTTGGGATATATTTGTCTTCACAGAGCCGCTGCATGTATTTCAGTGGCAAACACTGTGGTGTGTTTTTTTTTTTTTTTTTTTTTTTTGAGTGAGACAAGTAGGAGGAAACTTGTGTGTTCAGCTCGTGGCTATTTTTAACAGCAGCTTCCTGCCTGAATGTAGGAAGTCAGGTGTAATCCTGCACAATCTCACTTTACCTTTGTGTTGCTTTCTATCAAACACAAAAGGGGCAGAAATTGCAAAAAATCAGTGATATTTATATCAATTGTGGTTGTGATAAGACTTAGAAAAACATAACCTGAGAAGGGCACCGTTTGTGAATGTTACATTATTTAATGTTTCTCATATAATGTAGGTCAAGTCTATCTTGGCACGATGAAATGCAGCATCTCCAATGCTATTTTTCATGCTGATTTGAGAAAAGAAGAAACTTGGCAGATGATGATATATTCTAAATCTAACACAGTTTTCCTCTTAGTGAGTTACAAAAGATTGGCACTTTGGTGATCAATGCTGTATACCAGTAATTGAATAAAGAATATCTTGTTTGGCCTTTTTGTGCCAGGTCAACATTCTTCATTCATCAACATTCATAACATCTTTCTGCTGTCATGATGTGAAATTGGTTTATCTGTGTTTGTGCTCTAGGGCCATTTCCTTGTCTCTTTAACAGGCTCTTAACAGTTAAAGAAGTGTTGTGAGCAGCTATTTAACCCCATCAGTTTCATACTAGGGTGGATAACTATACTGCGAGATGTAATTATAAGACATTGGACCACGTGAAGCATTTATTCTACTCAACATTGGGCATAGATCAATATTTAACTTCCCATGTAATTAACAATGGCTGAAAAAGAGTGAGGCATTAAAAAAAAAAAAAATCATGTCTAAAAAATTTATTAAGAGATCCTTCAGTTTGGCTAAGTGAACAAAACATTAAAGGTTCATGAGAAGAGCCTATATATATCTGATTTGACATGCCACTATTGGTTTTAAGGTTCTTTCTGCCTGTTTATGAAGTTGCCTAATGGAGCAGTTTGCTAAAGAGTTTGGCTAAATCTAGCTTATGGTTTGATGTGATGCAACTGGTTACAAGAATTCAACTTGTAACATATTTCGATCGTGTAAATTGTGTGTGAATAATCATTACAGTAAAAGGTTTTCGCCCCAATTTGTAAGCTTGCAGTTTTGCTTAGAGTGTAAATCTTAACAACTAGAAAGCTGACTCCCTGAGCTCAGTACCTCAGCTCAGGAATTAAGTCGAAGGAAGTTAGGGACTCACGCAGATGATTTAAAACCATGTATATCGGGACATTCCTACAATTGGCTTGATGTTTCATATGACATGAATCTCAGGATCCCAGTACAAGGGACAGGACTGAATTACAAGACTGTGACAGAAGCAGACAACAGATTAATGTTTTACAATATGGATTACAGTATTAAACATGGATGTCATTTGTGTTCAGTATGGCTCTTGTATAAAAGGATTATTAAGGGTGTTTTTCTTGGCTACTTTTTAAACCTGAAATTAATTGTCTACTACCTTATGACAGTAATGTATGTAATTTTGGACATTCCCATTTAAATGCTTTAAAATTGTCTTACCAACTGCAAATATATCCCTCTGCTAAAACTACACCAAATCCTCCTCATATTACTAATGGACTGCCAATTCAGGCATTTTTGCTGAGCATATCAGAAAGAGAAGGAAAGACTTTTGGCATAGCAAGACTAAGCATAAAAAGCCTTTACCAAAAATAAATTATTTATGAAAATAAAGGGTCACGTTGTTCCCGCTAACATTTATTCCTTTAACTGTCTTGTGTGCAAAATAGTTGGAAAGGAGCCAACGTAAACAAGTCTCTACTAATGAAAAATGAACATCTGGCAAATCACAGACAGGCAGTTGATTTCTCAGGAGTGTTGAGAAGAGAAGAGTTGCAACATCACTGCAAATATATATGTAGTATAGCTGCGTTTGTCAAGTGTTTGATAAAACCATGCTGTTAATTTGATTTAGTTTTTCTTGAGTTTACGGACGCTTATCATAGAGATTTCAAATAAATGTTTTGTTCTTTTACTTATTTATATAAATTTGCTTTTTCAAGAGATGTATATTTTAGCTTCAGTTTCAAAAATAGGAATGGAGTGCATAAGCTTGAAAATTTATAGTGCATTTAGTCAAATCTACACAGAGTTAGAAAATATACATTCAACCTCAAATATATGCTTAAAGCCTTACAAACATTTGGTTAAATGTCAATGAAGAAGTTGGGAATCACCTTGAGTTTTAGCCATCAATAAGCATCTAGTAGTGACATGTTGCAGAACTTTATAGAGTTTATCTGAACTGGTTGATTTCCTGGCACAGACCCAGTGTTTACAGTTTTTCTCTTTGGTGTATTCCTCAGAACAGATTTGAAGTGCTCAAAAATACTTGTTTAGTCTCCACCTCATTGTGTCACTTGTGGACATCAAAAAAGCAGTTTCTTATGTCTGAGAACAAGTTGCCAATGCGTCTGTACATCCACGCAAGTGATTATGCTTTTTCTTACATTTAACTGCTTATGTCATATTGCTTATGTCTCAAATAACATCAAAAGATTTTAGTCTGTTTAATAGCCTCAACATTCACATTTAAGCATAAGTTTGTTGCATGCAAACTTAACATCCAAAATGCTTGAACAAGTTGTCATATGTCAAGCATATTATGCTTATCATACATTAAGATGAAAGGCATTATGTATGATAAGCATACATTATGCTTATCATTATGTATGATGATAAGGACATATTTTTTCTAAATATGTCCTTATTTTTTTTTCTTTTCTTATTGCAAAACCCAGCTGTATCCAAGTCAAACACAGAGAAGTGTTTGACTAATAAGGACTATCTCCATGAAAGATAAAATCTTTAAGGCTAATTAAGTGGGACAACAATTTAACACCCACACAATCGCAACATGCTGGTTTGGTGGGTTTAAGTGCAACCAGGAGATTATACAATGCACAGTTATAATTTGTGTGTCTTTGTGTGAATTTTATGAATAGAAAAAGGTGTGATAGATAAGGAACCTAGATAGATAGACATGCAGAGACAATTTTGATGTGACCAAGTCAGTATCTATCTATATTTATAAATATTGGACAATTGAGTCTTAAACTATTGATTAGTCACCACAGTGATGGTTTTGATCTTAGTTTTGGCATCGTGAATCATGTCACCTCTCACATGCTGATGTTTACTTAATACACAGTAGCTATAGTTTTGTGTTTAAAAATAAATCTAGTTTAAGTACAACATCTACTTTAAGCAAACAACAATACGAATTTTTGACCACGGCATGAAATGAGGGAAGCAGGTGTGCAGCTGATTCAATAATAGTTATCTTAGCTTGTCTAGTGCTTGGCTTTTATCCGTTAGCATAAGGACAATGGGTATTATGCTTAAAGGACCATTTATGTAATTTAGTGAGTAGAGAGGAATGAAATAAAACAAACAGTTTTAAGCATCAACAATGCAAAAAGCAAATGTAATACACAATCGCAAGAATATTTTAATAGTTTTAATCCTAGCTAATTTATCTTTGCCCAGACACAGTCTTACTTCATTCACCCCTGTGAAGATTCCATGAAACACGGGAAGCCTGTGATGGATTTGTTGCTTTTCTTTCATCTCTCTAGCTTGGAGCAAACGTGATCAGAGGAGCTTTTGCAGCTAAGTGGGGAGAAGCAGTTGGGGTTAGATGCTCGGCCAGCGGCAGGGCAGAGTGTGTGTGTGTGGTCGTTCATCTAGTGACTGGAGAGAACAAAGGGAGTTGCAGCTTGGTTAGTTGCGGGGATAGCATCTGGAGCTGTGGTTTATCCTCCTTCTCTCATCTCTGGGACTGGAGCAACCAAAGGGCTGCATCGACAGCAGCATTGGTTCTGCAACGGAATCAGAGACAAACTCTCCTTTTGGGGAAGGTATACTTCTATGATTCCTTCTGCAGAATTTAATACATGTTAGGGGCCAAGGCTTATTTGCTTGGCCTAAATAAGTTTGCACAAACAATGGACTGTGTATGTACTGCTGATGGAGGGCCTCTTGAAAGAAGCATCGCCCTCCTTCTCTAGTGAAGACAGAAGTCCCCTCGAAGGCAGGGAAAGGGGGAGTGTAGGTGTGCCATCCGGTCTGATGTAGCTTGTGACAGCTATGAAAGGGCAGAAGCAATTTTTCTCCTAGGGTCGTATAGTCGCTATGACATCACAGGATTTTCGTACTTGAAAAATCTCCTCTTCATCCTCCTGGAACCAAAAGTCTGTTAATACAGGGCTTAATGGGATTAACAGTTTTTATAGCAGTCTCTTTGTTTTATGTAGTTCAATCCTTCATGGTTGAAGGCACAACATGGGATACTTACTAAATTTGCAGCAGCACTTTGACTCTGATATAACCTCTATCTCCTGTTAAGTAATTATCTCCTTAACAGGAAGAACAAGGCAAGCTTTGGTGCCTTGTTCTTCCGTCTGGCCAACAAACCAGACACTTTAGATCAAGATAAAACAGTCTACAGAAGAGCTTTGTCAAAAAATCTCCAGCCTTTTTTTCTTCACAATGCACACACCTTATACCAGCATGATATCATTGAAAAACAAGACATTTCCATTTGATTACGAAGAGACTTATGATTGTAAAAGTGTGAAAATACACAGTTTGCGCCTACATAAATGCCATCCTGCTGTGACCTTGAAAATATATGCAGAGCTGCTTCTGCACAGCAGTGGACTCCTGTCTGGTTTAAAATCAGATTAACACATTTATCATCAACACTGAACACCAGGCACCACTTTAATCCAATATATAAGTGTTCCACATATGTGTGTTGTATGTAGTCTTCAATGAAGATCTTGCATTGCATTCTTTTACCATTGCCTTTGAAATGTGAGTGTAAAAATGTGGGCTTTAGTGTTGTCGAAGAACTCTCAGTATGATGGCTTTGCTGTTATAAGACGAGCGCTCATGCTGGAAGGCAAACACAACAATTTCTGAGATGGTAGGAGGCCACTGAGGTGTTATGAAACACTGCACACCCTGAAAGGAGAAATGACCCACAAATTGTCTAGTTCCCTGGCAAAATACATTCTACCGCTGAGTGTCAATCATCATCATCAATACAGGGGTAAGTTGGTATATACTGTCAATTATGCAATGAGTACTGGGGAAGCTGACTCAAATTCAAGAAACTAACAGCTACTGTCTCCTTCCCCCATATTTTTACTTTTCTTAAAGCTACTGTGAGTTATGTCAAAAAGGGGGACCATTATATCCATGCAGAGGATGAACAATAAAGTGAAAAAGATATGGCAGAAAAGGACAGCAATTATGCACATTTTTGCATGTGAGAGTATTTTCATTAATGGGTTGGAGAGATGAGAGGATATCAGATGAAATGAGTTCAGTAAGGTTTAAAATGAGCCTCAGTGGTGTTTTGAAAAAAGAATACCATCTACCTGGTGGGTCAAAGTACATTTATTAAGACTTAAAGAGTACTATTTATGTTTGCCTTTAAAATAGCTTCTTTTAAGGTTTAATATCCACTGGCATCTGAAAGAGTGACTCGGCAAATTAAGTATATTCACTTCTAATACAATTTTATACGTAATGTGGCTAGAGTGATTGATATATGCTAGTTCCTTTCCCTATTGTACGCCCTAGAGCTGCACCAGACAAAAGTCACTTCTGCAAAATTTTCTGACCCAGGTAAAATGCATGACTTGAATCAACAACATATTTACAGAGAACACACAGCAGTGCAGCTGACTGAAGCTGAGTGTGACTCCTAATCCTGGGAAAACAAGCTGTCATCAAATGATCAAACAGAGACTCGATCAATGGAAGTGGAGATCAAAATGTCAACCAGAAATGTCCAATACCAACAAGTGGATCAACAAAGGAATCGACTGACGAATGCCCTCAGGTTGTTGCGATCAGAAGGTGAGAGTTGGTGCAAACATAACAAGCAGTGTTTTGAGGACCAGTTCTCCTTTCAACGGTCCATTCATCCATCGTTCTCTGCTTATCCAAGAAAGGAAACCTATGCAACCCTCTCCCCAAGCACACTCTCCAGGTCATTCTAGAATATTGTAGACTCGGCAAATTCTACCGAAATCCACTGTTGGTCATCTGAGGGAGTGTTCCAATGTGTCGGCAATGGGGTGTGTCACTTTCCTTTGGTGGAGGGACTGGGCAGTAGGCTTGCCCTGAATGTATGTGTGTGAATGCAAGAAGGTGGGAACATATGATTGAGTCTGTGTATGCCTGTTTTTCTGTCAGGTTGTTTCCCTGGATCATCTTGTGTCTCCTTCCAAATGTGGGATCTACTTCCTTCTGTCACACTCCCTATTGGTTCTCAGTGTCTGGGGCTGGGTGCTCAGATAGGTGCCCACTCACCATCCCGGATGTCCCCCTACTGCTCCCTCCACATACGCACATACACGAGAGGTCGCGTTCACAGATTATTTTCTGTATTTGACCTATTAATTGTTTAAACAATGGGAAAATTTTAAGCCTGTCAGGCATTTGACAGGTTATAATTCACACCCTTGGCTGGTGCACACAGGCAGACATTATAGACTTTACGCAGAGTCCATCACAGAGGCATCTAAAATCAAATAATAAAAAAAAATCCTTTCTGAATGTCATCTCATGGACACTGAACTAAATGCGTCTTTCTGACAGGGAGTTGAAGAGTGATGGACCGGATACTTTGGAGCGGGTCTGGTTCAGAAGCGCATTCCAAACCTTTGGTAGAAATGGCACGTTCAAATTCAATCTCCATTACAAACCAGAGAAAACTAAAGAGAATACAATGTTGAGCTAATCCATTTATTTTCTAAACAGAGGAGCCGGCAGTTTATCTTGAGGAAACAAATAAAGGTGCAGAAGTTAATTAGTTGTCCACTGCACAACTAATCTGGACGCTGCAAAGAATTAAACTTAACTCATCCAGCGCTTTTAACAAGTGGAGCTGGAAGACATTACCCTCCCGTGTCCAGAAGCGCGACAGACGTAACATCTGTCCGTTTCGGAGAAGCGAAACCAGAGATGTTGCAGTTATTGTTATGTATGTGTGGCAGGAGGATGTGTGTCAGACTCTGACACTAGAGGGTGGTCCCTACAAAAGAAGGGGTATACGGCAGGTTCAGAAACTTGTTTGGCTGAGACATGTTGCCGTGTGTTTCTGTGTTGTGCTTTCTGTGTTTTGTGTACAGGTCAGGTTGGCTGCCTGCACACTTGTAATTGCTCCTGTGATGTTGCTTGAACATCTTGTGCACCTGCAAATAACTGTGTCGGCATCTGTACCTCCTCATCTGACTGTAGGTGCAGTGGCTGCTGTTGCTAAAGTTTCTGGCACCGGAGGAGTCAAATTTAGGAATCCTATTCTAAGGGGATGCTTTGTGAAAATAAAAGAAGCTTGCACAATTTTTAAAAAATATTTTATTTTATCAGTACCGTAAATTAGTACAGTGAGATGTATATATATATATATTTTTTCCAGAAGTAGAACCAACAACAACTTTTTGTCTTCTTCAGATCCTGTCTGATGTTGACTTTACCTCTATGCTTCATCTGCAAGTGCAACACGCAGCAGCTCCTCATCACTGCATCATAGTCAGAAATCACTGCCTGGCAGCTCTTTCAGACGCAGATGCTATTTTTTGCCATGTCCAGTTGCAGTTGTAACCAGACAGTCTGGGACCAAGTAATCATCTCGTGGGGCTCGTAGTGTAGGAGCGGCCCCTTCCGATGTCACTGATCCACAGACGTGTGGCATTGCTCTGGGTTGTTATATCTCACTGCAGAGTTAATCTCGCACCAATTAGTTCCAACCCAGGAGGTACTACTGAGCTCTGTGCTATGAAACGGTGCTACCCTTAGGGAACCCTCCTCCTTCTGCTCTCTCCCACCTTTTTTCTCTTTCCACAGATCAGCTTCTAGACAATGAGGCTCAGCTTTGCACCCTGACACACATACACACCCTCAGCATTTCTCCCTCAAAAAGCTTTCTCTATTGATCTTGCCATCACTATATTTTTGCGCTGCGATTTTGTGTGATGATACTACTACAGCAGGATGTCACATGACTCGACTGTGTGTCGATATGACGTCAAGGTTTTTACTGCTTTACTGTTTTCAGGAATCAAAACAATGAGCAGAAGTAATTTGTAATCTGAACATTTTCAAACCTCTTTGTCTTAGAGGGTGAGGAATAAAAGTATAATTACATAAACACATTTTGTAAAGAAAAAAAAATTATATATATTCTATAGTTCTAATCCCCTTTAAAATGACATATATTTAGATAGGGTTCACAACAATGTGAGGTTGAAAATTTCTTGAGAAAAATAGTGGAAGTTGCCAGAGAAGTGCACCTCCTTTTGTTGGGATCATCTGGGGAAACGTGTTGCTACAGGCTACAGAGATCCAGCCTCGGAGTGTGGAGGTTTTGTCACTGGGAAGGTGTTACAAGAGGTGATTACGAACAAGCTCTAGAAGCTTTCAAGACTTGAGAAGAGCAAATACAACTGAAAGATATACACTTAAGGTTAAAACAGGGGAAAAGGGCAGGATTGAGGGATGAAGGAGGTATTGGAAAAGGATGAAGAGGGTAGGGATGAGGTATGAATGAGTGAAGAAGGTTGGACTGATGGATGGCACAGATAGCAGATGAAATGAAAATGACAAATGGCCACGGGTGTTGAATGAAGAAGGTAGGACTAATGGATAAAGGATGTCAGGATGATGACTGGTAGGAAATGAATGAGGCAGAGACTATGAATGAAGGAGGTAAAGACGATGGATGAAGGAGACAGGGATGATGGAAGAAGAAGGTAGGACTGACACCTGCTTGGTATGATGGATGAAGGAGGTAGGTCTGATAGATAAAGAAGACATGAATGATGGTGGACCAGAAGTGTGGATAAAGGAGGTAGAGATGATGGATGAAGGAGAGAGGGATAACGGATGGATCAGATAGCAGATGGAGAGAGAATGACAGATGATCAGGTGTGTCAAATAAAGGTGGTATGGATAAAGGATGAAGGAGGTAGGAATAATGGATAATGGTTGGTAGGTAGTAAATGAGGCAGAGATTATATTTGAAGGAGGTATTGATGATGGGTGACGAAATTACGGATGATTGATGAAGAAAGTAGGGATGATGGATCTTTATTTTTACAGATTGTTTCATGTTATACTGTAACAATATTGGTGACAGTTTTAACAAATATTTCAAAACATTTTTATAAACATTACCTACTCTAAGGGAGAAAAAACTCCAGATTTCTTTGATTTAAAGTTTAGTTCACACATGGATGTACATATTTGCTTATTTTTGTGAAAAACACTTGAGTATAAGTGAGCGCAAGTTGACAGGAGAATACGAAACCTTCAAGTCATCTGAATTTGTGTCTAAATCACAGTTCAGATGGGAGACTTAGGTGTTTAAAAGTGGAAGCTGTCTGGCAGAGCTATCAAGATTCGATGTCCATTTGATTTTCCTCTCTTACTGTTTCTTGCATTTTCTCTCTAGCCTCCCACCTCGGTTTCGCTCGTCTTTTTCTTATCACTTTATTTCTCTCCCTTGTTTATCCTGCTTGCTCTCATTTCATCATTGCTTGATTTCCCACTCCCAGCTCCTGTTTCTTACTTCTTCCTATCTACTTCTCCCTTTCTGCAGCTATTTTCACTCACTCGGTGACATGACCGGGGGGCCTGTAAACAGGGATTTTGACAGATGCAGATGAGTGTGAGACACAGAGCAGTTCAGGACTGCATTCTTTACCTGCTGCCTCTCATCGCACAGGTTTGTCATATTGTTAGCATTGATAATATTGTACAAAGGCTTTCTGACATTCTAGCACACACCTGTGAGTCTTTTTCAGGTTTATTTGTAGGTGGAATGCTTTTCTATTCAAGTGTTCTATGCACATCGAGGAAATGATTATGTTTTAAGGGTGGGAGATTGGCGTCAAATTAACATAATTTTTAATATGGAAGGTAGACATCACAAAGCTGTGTATTTCTTTATCAATAGTAAAGATGTCGTCAACCTATTGAATCTGTATTATCAAAAGATTATGATCAAAACATAATTAAAATTTCCGGCCTGTAAATGTACATTCATATATTTTATTCTCAGATTATAATCTATAGCAGCAATTATTTGTACATTTATCATCAAGAAAGTAAGCTATACCATAAAATCTAACTAGAAAACCTTTGTACTGTTTGGTAGGATGGAATGAGCCCAGACATGACCAACTGGGTCACCAGTTTAGCAATAATGCAACTTCTGAAAATGGTTTTGCTTTGTTGATAATTACACAATACTTCCTCACTGCTCACTGCTCACTGGATAGTAACCATTCTTATTCCTGTCCTTTTTCTGCTTGAGTTTTTCAAAAGATGAAAAAATCCCCTCAGCAAATGTAACGGCTGCTTACAGAAGTAGGGCAACTCCCATCATGTTTGATATATGGGCCTAAAAACATAGATGGTATTAATTCCCAATCTGCCTTACGGCATCTTTTTTTTCTTTTCCTTTCACATTTTCCTCTTCTGATTTTTGGATTCATGATTGAATTGCTGTTTCACCCATTAGGATATTCATGTTTAGGGCCCCTCAAGACACATTAAATGTGCTTAGGTAGAAAACTGCTTATGGTCCACCAGAGAATATGACTGTCTTCAGACTTAATGTGCCTATATGCGTTTACTGGCTATGGACAATTAGAGCACACTGTAGAGCCTGATTTATCAGGTTTACCATGCAATATTGATGTGATATTGTATACTTCTGCAGAGACAATACTTTCTGCTTTATCTTGTGTCATCGCCACATGGAAGTGAGGTAACACATGCGAGATATTTTCCCGACAAAAATCATTGTCAAAAGTTGCTTAGAGCTACACTCCCCGCAACGACAATGCAGTGCACCATTGTTCTTTGTTGCAAGGGACTGGTGCAGAGCGTCATCCATGTACGCTGCTGTGCAAGACAAAAAAAGTTTGCACAGATTTACTCTTGCAACTTTTAAAACTGTTTAGCATCTTGTCACACAGGAGAAGTCAGTACAAGTAAATAGGGATGAGTCAGACAGTTTAAAAATAACACATTTTCTCAGTGACAACTTCCCTCCTCCTGCTGATTCTCACACATTCGCGCACAGTTTGTTCTCCTCTGAAGTCATAACACTTTATTTTTACACATTAGATCACAATATACTTTCATAAATTTCAGGTGAGCGAGTTTGATCATATACATATGTTTGTTTATAATAATTTACTGCAAAATATCTGTTTTTTTTTTCAGATTTAAAAGTTCATGTTTTCACACTTCTGTGAAGCAAATGTAAACCAGCCGAGTCAAATGCAAGTCAGAGCATATTATTCTGTTAAATTCAGGCCCTCTTCATTCATAAGAAATGCTTTTCTTCATATCTCTTGATGTGAACTCTGTTTCAACCCAATCCTCCAGAGGGATGACTGCTGTAATTGAAACAGGGATGGAGCTGCTGAAGCCCCAGTGCTATCAACTCATCCTCCATATACAAATGGATATCTGAATGGACGCGCAGCAAATGTTTGAGTTGATTTTCGTCACCTGCAATCCGTCCGGTTGAACATTCATCTGCGACTGTATTGATTTAGCAATGCAAGCGCAGATTGGCTGGGAGTTTGGAAGCAGTACATCAAAACCACAAATCAAGAGTTCAGAACATCCAGGAACAGGCAGTGCCTTACTCAATCATACCTAGAAATGTAATATTCTACTGGAAGATAGGATGATTTTGTATTAGCTGAGGTAGCAACAACAAAAAACACAACCTACAAAATCCTTTAGAAATTTTGCAGATGTTAAGTAAAAACAAATTAACGACAGACAAAAAGTAGTCAAGTCTGTTGTTGCCATTTTTCAGACTCCTAAATTAATCACAGCGAAAGCTGACAAGTGGAAAATTACAGACAAGATTTCTGACAGATATGGAAGTTAAGAGGAATTATAGAAAGAAAATTGTGTATTAAAGGCAAATACAATGACATTGTTTTTACATTTGAGTTGGTTTGCTTTGTCGAAAATAGGTATATAAGTACTTTTGCTGTAACACAACACATTTAAGATATAGGCACTGCAAACACCATATTTATATGGCAAGTGATCCTAAGTCAGGATCTCTGTTGTCTCTCTGATTTCCTTAGTTTCACCTGTCAGTGTTGTCTGTAGGGTTTAATACAGACAGGCAGACAGACATTAGGAAGATAGAGAGGAAGAAATAACAAAACAGTCCAAGTCCAGAGTTAGTTTTATAAAACAATACAACTGGGGCTAAATATTTTGTCAATGAGTTTTTATACAGACTGGTGGTTGACATTTCATGTCAATAAGTAATAAGCAGAGCAAATATACTCCATCCATTCATCCATCATTACTCCTGCTTATCCGTGTAGGGTTGTGGGTTTGATTAAAGTGACATCCACTCTTCCTGCTGAATGTGTGACACAAATTCTTTTGGGGATCACTATCTGGGCACAACACCTGTGTCTGTCTCCAGCACTCATTGGGCGAAATGCACGTTACACCCTGGACTGGTTGCCAATGGGACTGAGTCTTCCTGAGAAGTAGAAAATGATTGAATTCTTTTGTCCTGTGTGAGATCACGTGTCTCCAGTGATAAATATCCCCACAATCCGCAGCAAAACACTCCTGGGCCTATCCACAAAGAAATTTTGACTTTGTAAAAATGAAGCAGTTGAGGAGACAACAGGAAGCAGATTGTAGTCCCAATAATATCCCGGGAAAACCGGGGTGCTTCAATTTAATAGCCTGAACTATCAGGATTCCTGAAAGTTTATGTATAAAGTAAATGGCCGTTGTGTTACTTCTGTTGTTGGAGAAGAAGTTGTTAGCAGCTATTCTTCAGTCAGCTTAATGACTGCATGTACTGTAGATGAATTTATGCTGAAAGGAGTGACTACTGGAATGAAAAGCAGGTGGGAGACTAACTACCAGAGTCTAGTAGTTAGACTCTGGTAGTTATTCAACTACAGTCCCTGAGGGCTGGTGTCCTGCAATCTTCAGCAATCTTCAGATGTACCTCAACAAACCTCAGTCAAATAATCAGCTCATTAGCAGAACTCTGTTGTACTTGACTTTGATTTGAATTTTGATTCAGGTCTGTTGAACCAGGGACACATCTTAAAGTTGCAGGACTCTGACCCTTGAATCCTGGAGTTGACAACTTGCTACAGAGACAACTTGATCTAAAGAGAGATAGACTGGGTGAACAAAAAACAACAATCAGAAATCAGAAAACTGTAAAACACATGAAACAGTCTAACATGGGAATAACTAAACTCAAAAGTCCAAAATATTGAAGAGTAACTGTGTGCAGTAGGATCTAAATGACAATAATAACAAAACTAGAGCTAAGGCATTTTAAGAGAAAATCAGAAACTAATGATTATTACCTTTGGAGCTAGGGTGGGTCAGAGTGCTACTTGACCTTGGAAAAAAGTTCACCATTACCTGTTGGCTATCAAATGCAATTTTTGTGTGTGCAGAATGGATTTTACAGATATGCACATTTTTAAAAAAGGAGGTAACAACTCCTCAATGGCTGCATTGCTGTTTATAACAGTTAATCTTCTTATCTCTGCCTGAAAGGCTTTTCAGAAGAGACAAGTTCATCATGACTTCAATTATTTGTCTAAAAAATAGCTTGGAAAACAAGCGCTCCAGATAGTTGCAGTTACATAAGATCCTATAAGATCCTCTGAGGAAGCCAACTTCTTCAGTCACAGGTGGTAAAAACATTATTATGCTAGTATTTTTCTCCTGTCTTTAAAGTAGTACAAGAATAATATAGTGTTGTTTTAAGACTTTTTGGCAGCTTCTTCCGGTACTCATGGGTTCTATATGAAAACACCATTTTCTGGTCGTAATTGGGTCGTTCTTCCTTTGAACCTGTCACTGTGCCGCAGGCAGCACCTTCTTTGGATATATTCAAATCAAAGCAGGCATCTATAAAGGGCGGGTGCACACCTACACACCGAGCAAAACTTAAACACAAACACACTCATGATGTGTAGATCATACATGTGCACACACACGCAAACAGAGCACATCATCAGAGGAGCTCGACTTTAGCAGGTTGTCAAGCATTTGCAGAGAGAGGCACGTCAACTTCTGAGGACACCCCACCTGTGACAGGCATCTCCGTGGCACCTCTCAGATCGCTTTGGCGCCAGGGCGGCAGCTCCTTACATTTCAATCTGCTCTCTCTTCTTCCCCCACAAGCCTGAGCGTCGAGGTCTGGGAACAGGTTTCACATCAGAGCCAAGCTTTGCCCACACACATACGCAAACACCTGCACCATGCCTGCTTACAAACTCAAAGAAAGGACGAACGTCGTCATCCTAGACGTGTGGTGCTAAAACGGGAGGGCTATGCAGGCCAAATCGATGTGAGCGGCGTCCTTTTCTTGATACAGTGTGTTCTACAAAACATCTTAATGCAACTCAAATGTTAACTGTTTATTGTAGTTATTGTTTCTATTTCTGTGGGGCTAACTGATCAGTTCAAAGAGTTTCTACTGGACTGGGAAAATGAGGAAAACTCTGGAATGTGACTGATGTTTTTCCAGGTCAGGCCTATGTGGAGAAAAGAAGCAGACAATAGAAAATAGGTAGAATTTTCAGATTTTATTTCCTTTTAAATCCATCTATCTGTAACAGTTTTTCTTTTTATTCATAATATCAAATGTCCTACAAAGAAAGGAGAACTTTGAATTTCTGATTCTGGAAAAATATGCAATTTTTACATAGATAATGCGTAGGAACATTATTAGAAAAACATCCTTGCTGGATTCATCTTAAACTCCACAGACTCCGTAATGTTTTCCACTCACAACCATCACCCACATTTCCAATTGTTTATCGTATCTTTTTAAAGCCGATGGGCTTCCCTCCTCTAGGAGTGACAAGTAAATTGGTCTCTTTAGGAATATGTTTTCAGTCTTTTCAAACTGCTTTTATTGAAGCATTAGAAATGAATGAGTGAGTTGGCAAAAAACAAACAAAAAAGAAGAAAAAAAAAGACAAGGATGTGTGAGTGGCACTGCCAGTTGCACATGTGGTGGTTTGTCTTGATGAATAAAGCTGATTTTTGGAGGCACCAAAAGTCTGACCGCATTCAGAGCTTTTTTCATCCTTTTAGTTATTTTGTTTAAAACTGGTCTTGTTGAAAAGTACAGAGCCTGGCAAAAATACCTGCCTTTTTAATATTTGTAAAGGAGACAAAATATAATGTATTCCAATGGGACTTTGTGTAATATTTTATCATGAATGGTCATTTTTCTTCTCAACGTGATCAGAGCTATTAGGTGCTTTACCACTATAAACAGATGACTAACATGCTTGGCAAGATAAACTGATACAATGGAGCAAAGGTGCCTCAAACTACGCAAGATTGGATTTTGTTGTGACTGCAGGCCAGTAAACATGCAGCACCACTGCCAATGACTCTGTTGAGGCTTACAAACATGTTATTGATTGGCTGCTTGCTTCTGCTGTAGCATGCAGCATGGCACAGGGTAGATTTTAAAGGCACCGAGGAGTAAAGGCCATCATTTTGGCACCAAGTTCTGGTTGGAAATAAACCTAATGAGGAGCCTCAACCTCATTCTGCAGAGCCCTGAGGAACATCAAAATGGTGCATACAATATTTTAGACCTAATGTGGAATAAAAATTGTATTGAGAAGATAGTAGTGCCTAGCAAAAGTGTTGAACACCTTTGAACTTTTTTTTTCATGTAAGTCTCTAAACTGTGTATTTTGCTTAGGACTTTATATAATAGATCAAAACAAGAATGACAGAAATGCATAGTGGAAAAAAAATGGCACTATTTTCAAAAAATGTTTTCCAACTAAAAATGTGAAAAGTGTGTCTATAGTTGACCAGTGTCTTTTGGAGAATGGCTTTCCCTCTATCTTTTAGGGAATGATGTATTTTTGTTTCCTTTTTGCACACCTCTGCAATAGTCACTATTATTCACCGTGTGTAAGTTTAGCATTTTTTTAACCGTGTGTGTGCCATATATCCAGAACAAGCTTGAGGTTGTACACAATCTTACTAAGTAGCCCAGGTTCAGACTTGACCCCTGTAAATAGTCTTTTTGATTTCCAATGTTCTTTAACAAGTTTTTTTTGTTTGTTTGTTTTTTTCATTCAGAAATCAACAGCCAGAGGTTAGGGTTTTAGATCACACTGCATGTGCCATTACAAAACAGTATTCAGGCAAGTCGAGCTGTCACTTTGCTCTCCTGTTCCCATCACTGAACTGTACCAATGTGACGTTAAAGTCCTTCTGTGCCCTGACATGACAACCTCGTGTTACGTCTGTGTTTCTGCAGTGAAATAACTTTGCCTTCTAAATTTGAAGGCTTATAAAGTACAGCTTTTACTTTAAAATGACCTCCCTTTTAGCAAATGTCTTCTACCTCAGAACTTCTTCACAAAGTAGGTATTTGTTTTTAATGTGTATTCAACATCAGTGCAAAGATGAGTCAGCTTTGATTTAAAAAAGTAGTTTTAAATTAGGTGCATTCAAAATGTATCTCACCAAGTAGTGCCGTTTTTTTTTGTCAAGATTATCTTTATATGGGAAAAAATGAAGAGCCTGGCAAAACATGCTTCCAGCCACAGATTGATTTGTGTGCGGACAGACATCAGAATTGTCCCCAGAGCTCACAATGAGTCTGAAGCAGGCAAGGTTGCAAACACAAAGATTAATGTTGCTTTTGGTTCCTGCTGTCGTTTGACAATCCGTCTTAATACATGATAATGTTTTGCTGTTGGCTTCTCCCCTGCGCATGGCTTCACACAAATGCATGGAGTTTGTCTGTTACAGAGTGCCGGTGATAAAGACAAATTACTCTTCGCAAGCGGTTCACTGTAGAGCCCGGTGGTCACAGAGGTGAAAATAAGCCCTAATATAATAAACACCACAAGCTAATCAGGTGTTTTCTGTTTGTTTACTTGAATTCTGGTAAGAGTTTTTGCTTAAAAGATTCATTTATTGTCAAAACCAGGTACTTACATGCAACAAGGAGTAAATTCTCTGAATGAAGAAGAAATATGTGACCAAAAATAAACCAGATAGACACACAGCTACAGTTTATGTCAAAGTGAGATTTGTTGTTTCTATACCAGATTTGTTGTTGCAATGCTGTTTTCTATCTACTGAGCCTTTTGTGCCATTTGGCGGAAAATAATATACAGTAAATACCACATATTGTCACTGGAATCACTTTACCTTGTTCTATTTAGTACTTGCTATCAGTAAGAGTTTACAGTTTGAAACAGAATCATTCGTAAAAGAGTTTCTGCTGTCTGAATGTTATTTTGTAATTAATTTGCAATAGTTCTGTGGTTTTAGTCTTTTAAATATCCAAATTTGCATATAAATTAATACACAAAATCATTGTAAGATATTGAATCAGTTAGTACTGGCAACATTTTTTATCAAAAATGTTATTACTCTTACTTGAGTAATTTCATGGATGACTACTTTTTATTTTTACTCGGGTGTTCTACTCACCTCTGTCTGGTTCACTTCACAAAATAAATGTGATATTATGAGGAAAGACAATGATGGAAAATACTAATGCCCAACATTATCCTGGAAATAAAATCTTGGACACATTTGGGTGACCCAAATGGACAATCACCCCAAATATTGCCAAATTAGGTACAAAGAACCTTAAGGAAAACTGGGTCATAAACATGTGTGTATGTGAGTGCGAGTGATGCACCTTTTCCAGTGAAGATCTTGGTGGAGAACCTGGGCAGCCTACATAGGTGGAGCTAATCAGCCTCATCAGAGTGCTGGGGATAAAGGAGTAGCAGAGCCTTCACTCAGTGCTGGATGTAGCACAAGGTCTTGTAGTCAGCTGTCACAAGCTTTTGATCTGTCTCTTGAGAATTCACCTCTAGGTTTGCTGCCTCTATGTTTGTTACTGGATTTTCCAAGAAGGATCAGTTCAACTGTTTTCTCCTCCTGAGGATCCTACCGGCAAGTTACCGGCCTGCCTGCCTGCTCCGCCGTTCCCCTCCTCTCCATCAGACTTCTGTCACCACCTTCCTCGCACTCGTCTCAGGAATCACCATCAACCATTCTCCACACAGGACCTTGGGCAGTGTATTTAAGTAAAAGTACAAATACACAGACAAAAATGTACTCTAGTAAAAGTAAAAGTACCACATTAATATTTTTACTTGAGTAAAAGTCAAAAAGTAGTGGCTTTTAAAAATACTTAAGTATTAAAAGTAAAAGTACCTGCTGAATGCATTACCTAATCGCTAATACAATACCATTAAGAGTACCGATCGTATTTCATTTTAATACATCAGAAATGTGCCATTTTAACAAACAATGCCATAGATAATGCATGTTTTTATTGTGTTTACT
>CAEFZY010006364.1:0-35604 GCA_903066815.1 Brachyrhaphis roseni
TTTATTAAGATTACAAGGAAAGAGGTTGGGCTTTTTCACATAGTCACACAACAATTGATCAATACACTTTCCCACAAGATGTTCTCGGACCTTCGGTTGACATCCCCCTACAGAAACACAAGGCTGACCGTTGTAAATCAGCTTCACAGGGAGCTGATAACACAGACAACTAATGATCAAAGCTGCTGGTAACGCAAGCATGTGGAAACTTTCTTAACCTCCAGCAAACACCTAGAAAAACAGTTAGTATTGTATCACATAACAAAGGAAGTCAAGTAACCAGCACACAGAATAATAATATGAAAACACAACCTTTCAAATAAACTCATAAGTAAATGAACTTAGATAATTTTCCTAACAATAATCCAGTGGTTCCAAAAGTGTTTCACTGTAAAGATGGTTTGTAGTTTATTTTGTTGCAACCTGAAGTGTGAAATAAACTTAAGTGGAGTTTGAAAACAAAATATGTGTATAGGTTTATGTCTGGTTGAATGATGCGTGTGCCCAGTTGATCTTTTTTTGTTTTTTGGGGGGGATTTTATTGTAATCTGTAGGGGGGCCCAGAAAATCTTTGGGAACCACTGGCATAATCAAACTCTGATCTGCTTGATTTGGCTGAAGTGAATGCAGAGGGGACTGAGGGCCACTCCACAAGCAGGAAACAACCATAGCACAGGGCATTCTGGATAAATATAACCAAAACAAATGCCTGTGTCTGATGCAAAATGGAAAAAAAAACAAACTTGTGGTCTTATCAACGACAAGAGAAATCCTACAACCACAAAAATCTCACGCCACTCCATTGTTGATTACATTACATAATTAAGGAAGTTGGCTCAGTGTCTTCAGAGGTTTTTGTGTCGTTTCCTTTAGCGGTTCTTCCACAGAGGAGGGGGTAAACAAGCTTTTCAAAGGGTTTGGTTCAGTTGACACAGTACAGAGTGAACAGTCCAGTTGAAAATGTAACAGATATTGCAAACTTTGGTCCCCAATTGAGCCGACTCTACCAGACCATCCAAAGATGTGTGCAACCAGATACGTACGAATGGCTGAAGCGACAAGCCAAGTCAAGCCACTCTGAAACGGCCCAAAGTGGCTGCTCTTCTGGAGCAAGTCTCAATTCACAAGGGCAGGAAACAGCAAGTACAAACTAGGTGTAAACCAAGTGTTCACTTCGACTGACGTGATTAAACCCAAAAGAACCAGGAGACTAGGATGAGGGATGGAGAACAGATGCTGCTCAGAGAGATGTGATCGGACCAACTCCACATTAGAAAATGATTGCAGGCATTTGCTCTACATATGTAGTGGACAGATAATAAGCACTCTTTATTTTAGCAAACAAACACACGTCAGTCCCAGTGGAACATGTAGATGAGAGTTTAGGCTCTGACCTACAGTAACAAGGACACCTTGTTAACCAGCTCTGCTGTACATGATGAAATGAGAAAACCTCCACTTATCCATCTCTGTCAGTGAACAGGCAGCCTAATAGAAGGGATAAGGTCATCACCGAATGCCATGTGTGTTTACCCTCCAGAGGCAGACAGATGGGAACCCAACAGGTTTCCATGATTGAATCATTCCTTTGCTCCGTTTTGAACTGCTCAGATACACTCATCTGGTTTGTTTGTGACATGGAAATCCAGACGAATTAGACACTGAAATCATCCGGCGCCTTCTTTGGGTGCTTCGGGACAATAAAGGTAATCTTTTTCATGAATTATCAAACAGCGAGAGCTTATTGGGCGCAGACTTAATCTGTATTTATTCACCGCAGTAAAAGAGAAAGTGTGCAAGTGGAGAGACATTAAGAAAATCAACTCCTTGCTTTTGTCAACAGAAAAAAAAAATCTCACTTAACTATGAACAGTTAAGTGAGATGGATACTTCAGCTTGAGCACAGACATTATGTCAGGAGAGAACATTGCTAAGGCTGTATTTACCGTCCACATGCTGTACATTCTAATTATATACATTTAAAATTGCCCTATAATACTTTTTTTGTGATAAAGATTCATGGCACAATGAGTTCCTGCTTGTCAGAGTAATGCTGGTGCTTCATTACATGTATAATAAAAGGTGACTTTAAAAAAAAAAAAGACCAATCCTGAGAGGATTTATTGCTCTCTGCCAGGCTCAAGCTCATGGAGATCAATAGAACAGGAGTTAGGAGAGGAGCGAGGGGTGCGACGTGTCATCGTTTTAATGAAATATAGATTTGGGATGGTTAAACAGCTCGCTACTGGGGGCAAAATTGTTCACTTTCTCACTGCTAAACAAAGCCATCCATTAAACTGCAGAAAAATCGATAGGTCGGACTGTGAACAATATGTACCTTTCAAATGTAGGTACAGTTACGTGGGACGGTAGATAATAAATCAAAACTAGAAGGTATCAAATCTTTTCCAGTCATTGTGTCGAAGAGTCTTTCATCACCGCAAAACCACAGAGGCACAACAGTAAACCCAAGCTTCTCCCCGACAGATAAAATACAGAACCCTGAAAAAGTATTGGCGCCCTTTTTACAGACTTACGCTGTTACTTTAAATGTTTCACATCATCAAACAAATTCTACTGTCAAATAAGTTTCAAATGAGAATTTCATCTATTATGGGAAAAAAGCTATTCAAACCAACATGGCTATGTGTGGAAACGTAATTGCCCTCTAAACGAAACACCTAGTTGTACAACAGCTGCCATTGAGTGTTTCCTACACCTGGCAGTCATTGATGTCGCTGTGGTAGAATTTTGGCAGATATTTTCTCTCAGATGATTTGTCTCATACCATCCCGTCACAACACTGGTGGCCTTAAACGTACATACTCTTGCTTTAAAGTCAGATTAAATAAGATGATGCTGTGAATAGGCCACTTCTAAACCCTAATTTGGTTGGGGAGTTTTGGTTGTGTTTTTAGTAGCCATTTACAGGTGGACTTCACTGTGTGCTTCGATCATCGTCCTGGTGTACAATCCAAGCGAGCCTTAGCTCAAGGTTGAACATTCTCCTTCAGGGTTATCGTCTTGAGAATTGAATTTGTGAATTCAAACTTTTTGATTTGAAGAAACCCATTTTTTAGAGGCTGAATGTGAGACATTTTGTGTTTTTGGTCAGCAGTGATTTATTTATTTATTTTTTGATATACAACTCTCTTCTACCCAGTTACTTTCTCGTTGTTCAGTCATGAACCCTGAGGAAAGTGAGACCTCTTGTGACTCAGAATACACACCAAAAAATCAAATACTGTCTGCAGGGCCTTCTGTGGGTTTCAACAAATCAAATTTAAGTTTTTGAATACCATTTTAAGACCAGTATTAATAAAATTTAAAACATGTACTGCAATAGTGTACACAAGAAAACAATTTTTTAAATATATATATATACACAGAGTGAAAAACTTAAGGAAGGAATTAAGCTCTTGTCACATTCTTATTAAAGTTGGGGATAATAATTACAGGCTGCACAGTGGCGCAGTTGATAGCGCTGTTGCCTGGCAGCAAGAAGGTCCTGGTTTCGATTCCCGGCCCTGGGTCTTTCTGGTCTATAATAGCAGCTAGTTAGCAGTAACTAACGCCATGAAGATGTTTGAACACAACTCAAACTTTTGCCTGACTGAAAAGTCCTGGAGAAAGAGAAATATTCTGATGGCTGATGACGGAGTTTCAGAAAAAGATGAAGTTTTTAAAGCGACAGAGGCCCAATTTCAAGGCGATAAATTATAAAGTAAAATTTCTTTTAAGTCGTACTTTACATAGCTATGACTTTTTTTTTTACCACTGACATTTTGTTTAACCACTGAAGTTAACAGTTACTTGATTTTGCTATCAAATAACAGTTAGCACAGTAATATGTTTTCTACGCTGTGTGGAAAACATAATACTGCCCCATCATATTGAAATAAATGTAAAAAAAATGTAATTCTTAATTTTAGATACATTAATTTAAAGACTTTTTAAGAATGCTCTGACACCCTGTGTAAAATGGCAAAATGTGGAAATTTAGCAACACTTTAGTAGTTGAAGCCTGAGCCAGAGTTGTGGAACACAGGGCAGCTTTTAGTGTATTTAGAGTTCGTTTTCTTTTAAGCAAATGCGATGTTGTCCCACAAACATCACTCAGAGCAACAATTATACAGCCACGAGGCTATTGAAGATCCCATTACTACACGCCAGTCTGATGACGCTGTAAAACAGAGGCTCGGTCACAATCAGTCCCCTCCTATTCATCAGAGGCTTTTAAGCAAAGACATTGACCACAAGTGGACTCCAACACAACGAACAAAGAAAACCAAGGCAAAAAGAAGGAAGAGGAACGACCGCGTGCGCGGCGACAGAAGATACGCTCTAGTGACGCAGCGAGAACACGACGCACGTCCCGTTGCTTATCACGACGGCAAAATGATCATAAAAACAGCAATTACGCGGAGCGGAACGTAAACAAAGCAAACGCGTTTGATGTTTGTGGCGTTAATGCGTTTCTAAAAGGTTGAGGTCACTTATTTGGAGGCATTCTAATTGAACCTTATAATGACACGTTTGGTTCTGGGTTTGAGGCCTCCGTATTCAGACAGCGGGATCAGATGAAGAAAGCTCTCCGCACAAGAGGTCCTCGTCTCTGAAAGCCGCGCTAATGGCCGCTTTTAAGGCAACCTCGGTGACCCTTGAAAGTGTGGGAGATGTTAAAGTGGAATAAATGGCTCCGTAAAAGCCATCCAGGATGTTTTTGTTGTCCGTCTGAGGAGAGAGAGAAAAAAGAAAAGAATTCTGTGTAACATGTATTTTTCCCTCCACTTTTGTCGGACAGATGAGACCAAGACCCCCGTACTTTATTTCGAGGCTTTCAAACAGCTGTCCGGCACACGCGACGTGTAGATATTAATTTGAGAACCGGCTCGACTGAATCTAATTTCCATTTTGCTTCGAATTGACAACCGTCCGGGGAAGCCTTGGAAAATTGCCTCGCGTGGAATAAGTGATGAAGAGACGAGTCTGGTGTCAGCTGTAATAATGCGGCTGCTTTAAATGCATTGGCACCATTGCGGTGCATAATTACAGTGACACAGGGAGTTGGGGGGGTAGAGGGGGAGATGCCATGTCTCTGATCTGTATCATGTAATGTGAGCGAGCTCAGATTCTAGTCATAAATCATGCACTTCATTCTGGGTGGTCTCTTAGCCTGTTCGTGGAAAACAGATGTGTTAGCGCTTCTGAGAAACAGCAAGTACAACATGAGACACGGCTAACATGTTCATAACAAAGAATTGCTTAGTTTGCTTAGAGAATTTATTTTAAATTCAATTTAGAAAAGTAAACTCAAACATTTTGGAAAAATGAAAATAAAAAATTTACTCTGCACTGTCAGGATTGCCACTTGATCTAAACTCTTCCCAACACAAACAGGAGATGCTCAGTTCCATCAGGTGTTGTTAATTGCTGCTGGCTAGTCTGAAGGAGCTACTCTGTGAGCCACATGTATGAAAGAATCAAGACAACACTCCAGGTATATTTTCCTTGAGGGAATAACATTATAACGTGATGTAAGCTAAAAAAAAAAAAGAAAAAAGGAGCTTTTACATAACCCTGCCTTCAAGATATTTTTAAGCAGATCTGCCTAATTTCTATACACCAGTTTGAAAATGCAGGTATGGAGAAAGTCTACATGCTTCTGTAAAAATGCAAGGCTTTGAAAAAGCTTTTATTCTTTTGGTCTGATGTAATATTTTAATCTTAAACATTTTGCTCCAGATAATTACCAGAAATAAAGGCTTGAAAACATCAGTTTGAGTCTAATTAATCTACATAATGTGTTTCACTTAATGAGCTGAACTACTGAAATAAATTAACTTTTCAATAATGTTCTAATTCAGTGAGTGTACTGAGTTTGAAACATTTTAGTATAATGACAAGCCTAGCTGCATGAAGGATACATTTGGAAATGCCATTTCTTGGAATCCAGGTGTCACACTATGAACTGGATATCCATGATTTCTTACATGACGCTCAACAAACTGAAGTGACTGCTGCACGTTCTTTGGGTGACAAACTGTTTATAAAGTGAGCTTAACTGATTTCACTGTAAGGTCCGGCTGGTTTTCACTTAAGCTAATTCAAAGATTTTATTCTTGCATTGTTTTAACGAGGCAGTATTATGTAAAGTTGACATGTTTAACCTTTACATCATGTTATAATGTTATTCCCTCTTTAAAATCATAAATAATGTAATGTTGCCTTGATTGTTTCATGCACGTTTAAGAAATCCTTGTCTCCCATGTCAACCATTCAGCTGTGCAAAACGCCTTGGTGCACCTAGCCCCGCCTCCGATGATGAAGCTCCTCCTCAGAGTTGCAGTTTTCAAGCATACAATATTCTACCTCACAGAGCAGCCCTCCCCTGCGACTCCCCCATTCAGCTCCTTCAGACTAGCCAGCAGCAATTAGCAAACACCTGATAGAATTGCACATCTGCAAAGCTCATTTTAGGAGCTACTTCTCAGGGCAACGCTGGCAAAAACGTTCCTGAAAGCAGAATTCCAGAAAGAGAAGGAGTTTTTAAAGAGACAGAGGCCCAATTTTAAGGCTTTAAATTACAAAGTAGTCCACATTTGATATAAACGGCATTTTTTTAACAACTGAGGTCAACATAGTTACTTGCTTGTGCTATAAACTAGCACTACGTGCCTTCAGAACACATAATACTGCCCCTTTAAAGACTTCTACAAGCTAACACAGACGTGCTTTGATGCAGTTCAAACCAAGGGGGAGGGAGGATGGAGCGTTTGCAAGGTGCTTGAATAATGGCTGGCGGAGCACTGATAACCTTTGGGCTTATTATCCCAATTAGAGCACACAGCTGGAGGAGGAAATTAATTCAACACCGGACCACTTTGTTTGCTTATTTACTGATGAGCACGAATTGGAAGGGGGTAAACAGAGCCTGATGATCGGAGCTCTAGCTTGGCGTTGCGGGGATGGTCATCAATTTCGCAAAGCGTGTGATGAAACTGATTTGATTCGAGAAAGTGATTATGATCCAGCTCCTTCCAGCACTGTTCCTGTCAATCAAGGCGAGCACAGGCTCATCTAAAAATTCAGACTTTATTGTGAGAAACGGATGAGTTTGAAAGTAATAAGTAGGAACAGCTGGAACTCTTAAGTCAACAGAAAGGACAAGGAACATAGATTCAAGCAGGAGGGGGTATGTTTTCTTACTAGATCACCAGGTTGGCACATTTTAAAGTAAAAAGAAGGATGAGAGCAGAGAAAATGGCACTTTCCCCCCTTTTTTCTTCCTCTTCATGCCATAATGTGGGTTTCCTCTGAACTGGTGTAATTCCCCTCCCAGGGGGACAAGGTTGTTCCACATGAGCTGGTTCTCTAATAACCAACCCAAGCCTCCCAGTGAAAAATCCATTAAGGTCAAGTCATGCATACTTGATTGAACATCTCGTCTGGTGGTCTGCTAAGGAGAGCCATGAGTCTAAGAATACCACATTAATCAGAGGGAAAATGTTTTTATGGTTCCGGAGCCGCAGATGCTCTTTAGGGGGACTCTTTTGGCACATTTGTATCATTAGGCGGATTTAGCAGCATATTTCCAGCAACGGCTTGATGAATGAGCAGCGAAGTCGCATGTAAACAAAAGAGGCAAAGGGTTGGGGGTGCTTTTAAAAACTTCCGCCCAAACACTCCCCCAAGGGGAGCCTCTCCGGGTTCCGACACCTATCCCAGAGAACCGCGGTTGGAGCGCGCACGGCCCAAGCGATGCTTCAAGAGCACCCTGATCTCTCCTCCACCTCCTCCCATTCAGAGGCAGCGCGTGTTTCTCCCTGCTCCATTAGTTCAGACACCGCATCCATTGCCGGCGAGCCTCGCGTGGGCATGGAGGGGGGAGGGGGCTGGCGACCGGGCGGACGGACGGGCGGGCGCGGAGGGGGCACAACCAAGGACATCACCGTCTGATGCGGACCGTGTTCTCCGGTGGGTGCCGGGTTTTTTTTTGTATTGTGGCAGTCGAGGGTAGCACCTAGCCAAGCATGAAATCACCTCTCCTCAGCTTTAAAGGGCTTACATGGATTTTAATGATGAGCCCATATCTTTTATACGCCAAATATACTCAATGACTCCATTCTTTCTTATTGCATATTTAACAGTATGAACGAGGACAGCGCTAAAATAAGATTAATGGGATACGCACAGACGCAGGTGTCTGTCTTTCTCTCCGTCGCGACTTTACATTGAAGTTGTCATGTTGCTAATTTGCATACCATATTTAGTGAAAATATAAAGCACAAAATGGTTAACGTGAGGATGTGGTAAAGGCAATCAAATCAAGTTCTAAGTAGATGTAGTGTCTCCCTATTTAACATTTAAAAGCGCAAATCAAACATTTATTGGAGGATGTCCTACATTTAGAATCAATAAAACATTACTATAAAGCCTTTCTGTGTCTTTACTAAATAAAACAAAATAATGCGCTAAAATTTCTGTTCACGTTATGTACTTAATTGTCAATTAGTTATGCAACTGCTTCAGCGAGAATAAAAATAGTAAATGTAACATGTTGTTCTTGGTAAATGACGAACATTTACCAGGAAATGAGAGGCATGGATCTAACTCTTAAGATTATATAATATCAAGATGGCATAATATTTCTCATCAAAGAAATGTCTCCACACTAAGTTAGGAGTGCATACATCCAGTTTGCAACTATTAGATGCATTTCTGTTTGAATACATGGATAAAATGGCTGAATTCCCTCATTGTCATGTCAACTTGGCCTGTAAAGACCCATTCATTTGATTCAGATCTTATATTTCACTTAGTGAATCGTGTTTTTGACATAGATTAGCTTTTCAATAATGCTCAAATTAATTGAATATGACATATTTGACATTATAGGAATATCAAAAAAGTGTAAACCAAACAAATCAGACAAGCCCATCATGAGGAGATAAACTAATCAGAAAAAACCCCTACAAATTAAAATGTTATTGGATTTAACAAGCCAATAAAAACAGTGGTTTATTGTCTAATAGACTTAGTGTATCTTAGTCGATCAGGTAAGACTTACAACTGAAGGTAGCTTGGTCCAGTTGGTGTTCACACCATGCTTCAAGTTGGTTTTTACCAATCCTGGCTTCCAATTCCTATCTCTATTCTGTACCAACATTCTGCCATTTTGTCTCTCCAAACAGTTTGGGTTACAATTTTTTTGTTTGTTTTTTTTTTGTCTCAAGATGAAGTACTTCAATAATATATATAGATAAAAATGCTCAGATTCAATTTGCAGTTTACTTTGTATTGCAGCCCATTTTCACTTACTTTAGTTTCTGATATTTATATGGATTTATGAAATATGACAGACAGTCCTGCTAAAATAACTAAGCAACTTCTTGGAAGGTACTTATTTTTGCTTGACCACAAATTTAATTTTTTTTTTTAAAAAGTTGTTTATTTACTTCACTATATAACTCTGTTTGCTTTGCTATCACTACATCGTTAAGGTTCTCTCATAACCCTTATTTTGTATTCATCCTGCTGTTTCTAAATGCACAGCAGGGATTAAGATGATGTAAAGTAATTAAAATATTTGGTCATTAGGAAAATGACAGCATTTAGAGCTGATGCTCGAAAGAAAGGAACAAGAAGAAAAAAAAGAGTGTATGGTGTTTTTGGCGTCTGCTTGGAGGTGAGATTGTACTTGCATAATATTTCATCAGTAGTTCAACGACAGCTCCCATCTGTTCGGCACAATGAGAACGCTCGCGCCAAGTCTGTGGCTGTACTGCCAGAGGGGAAAGCCAATCAAATTAATCACTTACTCTTTAACCCAACTGGGAATCTCTGAGTGCCTGGAAAGAAAAGAGAATATTTATAATGGGACATGATCCTCCCAGTAAGAACAATGGCCAGAATGTATGATTAGCTTAATTGGAACTGGTCAGATGTTAGCAGCAGCCAAGTATGTTTCTGTCATCAGTGGGAATACTCACCTCTACGTTCCTCAGTTGTCCACATTAAGAGTCAACTGAAGGAAACCGTATGCTAATGTGACCTTCTCTTAAGTTGGCCATTTTGCTGCACTAGTTTTTTCTATCCAACTCAATAACTGCTTCACTTTTTAGACAATAAACAACTTAAGTTGTACATATGTGGGAGAATTAGAAACAAAGCAAAAAGCTGTTGGTGTCAGGATCTTGTCTTGTAGTTTTTTTGGGGGTTTATGTTCATTGGTTAAGAAACCCAGTTATTGTTTGGATTAGATCAGCCTTGTTTCTGTTACACTTTTAGTTCTGTCCAGTTTTAGTTGGATTATGTTCATTCCTTGTCTTTAGATTTGATTTACCAGAGTTCACAAAAGTAGGATTCAGAAATCCAGAAAAAAGAGATAAAGCCTTACTTGACATAGCGTCATCACTTCATTCTGGCTTTATCAGATTCACGAAAGGCCAAACCAGGCTCCACTATGTCGAGTCAGGCTTCAATAATTCAGATTAATGCGTGTTCACGGCCTTCTTAAAGACACCATGAGATCGATTACAGATTCACTGATGCTACGGTAGATAAATTGCGTACGGCAAAACTCACACCAAACTAATATCTGTTGATGGAGGATTAAGAGGAATTTAAGCATTTTATGCTAAAGAAAGAAAACTGCCACAACAATAGCAAACAGTCTATTGGTTGAATGTGTAATTAGCCCAAAATACACATTTTCTAACGATTCTTAACTAAAAAAAGGTCGTAATCACCTGTCATTTGCTCAAATAAACAACTATAATATTATAAATAAGTAAGTTTAAGTTATGTTTTATATTTACAGCATCTCCATAACTCAACATAATTACTTGATAGTTCACTATGTGAGTGGATTACACATAGTACTGCTTTTCATTCTTTCATCCTTAGGAATACCAGGCAGAGGAACAGAGCTCTAAAATATTAAAGATAGTTTTTTTTCCAACCAGCTGCTGTCAGAGTATATGCTTGCGCAATTTGACATTTTGAAAAAATACAATCACTCAATGGAAAAACAGCAATTTCGAAAAAATTCAAGTTGTTCAATAAAAAATTAGGATGAGGTGTGGGGGTGGGGTTTGGTTTATTTTGCAAAATTGAAACGAAAACACTGGTTTTCGCGTCCCACAATTTGCATGAGTGACACTGCTGCTGGCGCAAACCACGAAGAAGAAAACGTCAGGAAGTAGTTGGTGGATGATGGAGCGGCACGTTTTTTCAATGACTTATAACGTGAACAAACTTTTTTTTAATTGCGTTTCTCATTTAGAGGATACGCTGCCATTGTTTTTTAGTGTTTTTTTTTTTTTTTGTTTAATTGCCGCAATATCAGCAAAGTTTTGCATAAATTTGTAATGGAAACCCAGCTAGTATTTGGCCTATACGTTGTTGTTTTGAAAACCATGTGATATGTGGATTTGAAGTAATTCTTTTGTCTTTGATGAGACTTGAATGCTCTTCTGTTCAGCATGCTGAGCATGTACAGAGGCCAAAGAAATGCAGCCTTTTTTATGAATGACTCCACATAGTCACTTGCATCGACTCCAGCTTCTGTTATGCTTTTAAGGTACCCTCGTCTGTGTGTGGTCACTTCGGCCGATGAAGGCTCCGCCTGCTTGCACTCTGTGAATGTCCACATGACGGCATCACTTACCGATAGCCTGAACACTTTCTGCTGCCTTTTTTATTGCCTTTGACCCCTACAGTGTCATTTAGGTGAGCACTCCAAGTGCCTGTTAGAAAGAGCTGCTGTGTGTTCTTGAAGCAGGAAGATAATGTCAGCAGAGAAATCATCCCAGAAAGCAAAGTGCAGCGTGGTGTGGGATGCAATATTCACATCTTGGCAGTTGTCTTTTCAAAGTGTTTGTGTAACCACTGTTCTAGTTTTCCCTATAAACAAATACTTCACAATGAGAAATAAGTATCTTAATTGGCAACATTGTATGTTGTAAATAGAGTGTGTAACAGCACAATAGCAAGACTAAGATAACTACAACTGAGATCTAAATGCAGTGCAAATTTAACCTTATACTAAAATAAGGAAGGAAAAATGGTCAAGTTGAAGACGTACCAGTTTAATAAACCGTACTGGTCAGTAATAAACCAAGGGCAATGCTCATTAACAGAGCACAGTTAACTTTCAGCACATTAGAACATTAGCACAGGATGTATCCCACCTTTTAATTAGGTATTAATATAAGTCCAACCTCGTCCAGCCGACTGCTAGTATGTAGCAGCGGCACGTACACCTCCAGCACCATTCTCACCCGAGTCCATCGCAACAAATCAAATTGCTTAAACTTGATTTTGCTCTTGACTGACCAGTAAGGTAGAGACAAGTAAAATCGATGCATTTACTGGTGGTAGTAAATAACAGTTATTAACAAAACTCTACATTTACTGCGTGTTTTAAGCCAACACAAAATACCTGTGTGTACTATATTGTTATGAGTGGATTTCATAATTGTAAATAAATGTTTTGTTAAAAAAAAAAATAAATAATATATATATGTTATATATATATAACTCGGATGTTAGAATCTGTAGCTGTAGGTGTTTTCGCAGTAAAATGTTCAACTGATTGGTTGCCAGGCTTGCTAGAAACGGGTCAATCCAATAAATACGGACATGCAACATGCTTAGTCAAGAATGTCAATGCATTGTACCACGATTTCTAAGGTGTTTACACCAAATTCTAGAATGTCCTGGAAGTAGTGAGGGAAAGTTCACATCATACAATGTCGGCTGTCACTTTGGGGAAAAACATGGAAGTTTTTTGTGGTCCCTTTGGTTTACCACGTTTTAGTTAGTTCAGACGGTCTGTACTTTTCTTAATCCTTCTCCTTTACTGTTTTGTTGATTCAAGTGTGAGTACTATTTTTTTCCAGCTACACTGCCTCATTTTATAGGACAATCAAGTAAAGTTTAAGTAGTTATAAAACTGCTGTATGTATCAGTCGTTGCCATCTGAAAAATTTATGTTTTAGCTAAAAAGAGAAGAAATCTCTAAGGCAGAAACATATTTTTCTCACAGTGCTGCATGTTTGTGGCTCTTATTTTGAAGTCATATGGATCCAGTAGTTGAAATGGAAATGGTGAGAGAAGAACCAGAAACTTGTGAGAACAAATTGCTTTTGTTTACTGTGGCTATACCGCAACCAGCCGCTAGCAATGCTAAGTTAGCATCTGCTTCAAAACCTAAAATAAAGGGCTATTTTATAGTTTTGAACAAACTGGACAACATTTAATCACTTCTAGTTCAAACTTGAACCCGATCAAAACTGAACTGTTTCAAAAAACGTTTTTTAAACTCTTACTAAAAATAGAACTGCTAGTTCTCCTCCAGAAACACTGCTAAATATGTTTCTGTTTCTCGCAAACCAAACATCATGTATGGTTTCTCGTTAGCTGGATGGATTAAATCCCTAATGAATTGTTTGCCATAGTAAATTCTGAGCCACATTATCTTCCAGCATAATCTTTACATGCTTTGCTTAAATAATAGCTCAGCAAACTTTGTAGATAATGTGGTGATTCCCTGATGCTTCTATGTGAATATCATTTCATTTCCCCCCATAAGAGCTCTCAGAAAATGTTAGGTGTCCTGAATCTCCTACAACATGACAGTTTGAAGCCTGACTTCACTATTTTGGTTGAACATGTTCCCTAACACGTTAAAAACATCTCCCTTACAGAGTAAACCTTGTTTTAAAGAGTCTATGCACACCTACTTTGCTGACAGTCATACATAATAAGCTGCTTCTGGGTTTTTTTCCCCCTCCTGAGTCGAGAGGATTAAATGGACACTTAAAATGAACACTACCAAAACAAGTTTATTCTTTAAAACTCTGCCAAACTCTTACATCCTCAATCAAATGTGAATCATCTGATTTGTGTTCCTTTGCTCTTCCAAACAGTGATTCGCATGAATCACCGTTTCAAAACACTTTAGGGTGTTGGAGAGGAGGAATATTCCTTTAATATTTCAACCTAAACTGCCATGACGGAGTGTCTGAAAACTACTTTTGACGGTTGTCTTTGTCAGACTTTAAAACTCCCACAATATTCAATGTCAAAAGGTTCCGTTTATATGCCTGCAGTTATGAAGACCTAATAATGTTTAATGCATGTGATTAATCTGAAAATTTTACCGCGTTAATATTACATCACAGAGATTAATCTCCCGCGGAGGGTCACCTGGTTCACAGCAGGGCGTTGAACGACAGTGAAAGGTGAGTTTTCCGCGACGGCAACAAAGCATAAAACATGTTCAACTCTCTTGTGTTGCGTTGCCGGCCTGCGTGTGCATGTCTACGTGTACGAGCTCAACGTTTCACAGGAGGCAATTGGAGAGGGATGCTTCTAAATTAGTGTCTAAAACTACACAAATTCATTTAAACCTTTCTGAGTAAAAAAAACCTGGAAAACTGAGAACCTTCAGACATGTTTAGTTTGAGACAGTAAAACATTTTTTTTCAAAATGTGCATACAGTGGCGACTTTTGATATGGGCTATATGGGCGGTTGACCAGGGCGGCATCAGTAAGGGGTTGAGCCAGTTAACCTTTTTTCAGTTTTAGTTAACGTTTAGAGTAACTGACATTTTTTTCTAGGTATCAAGGACCTTGTTAAAGGTAAAACTATCAAATTGTTTAAATTTTGTGGGTTCTTGGTGAACCCACATCTCCTGATTAGTTTGAATGAAATATCAGTGATATTTCTGTATCAATATTGGAAGATCCAGCTTTAAAGTGAACACATTTAGATATCAAACACTGCTGGATTTTGTCTCTTCTTAACGGAAGCTGTAAACACTTAATGGACTTGGCATTTTCCGTTCCACTGCTGCTTTTTAAGTCATCGCCATCGTACTGTGACAATGCAAAAGGGAAAGGTAGCTTTTAAAATCACTTTGCTGCAAAAGAAGGGTGACTATTTCCATAATGTATGACATACTTTTCTTTGATTCTGCTTGAGATTAAACTGGCTGTGTGAAGTGGAAAGTGGAGAATGGTAGTGGATGGTTAATGCTTGCAATTTAAAACAGTTGAATGAGTAAATCAGACTTACGTGGGACGCAATTACCGTTAAGGTAACTAATGAAGCCAGTAATGACTAGAAGTATGGGCCAAATGTACACCATGTTTTCATTCATTAACCTTGCCAATTATTTTTACTGCTTGTGAGATTGAACAGTCTCTCCTTTATCCAACTGCAGTTGAAGAGGCTTGGGGTAAAGCCTGGACAGGTCACCAGTCTGTCACAGGACAAGACAAAGACGCACGGGACAAAAACACACACAGGCACACACAGGTACACCCCCGCACGCACACGTGCATACTCATTTCTAAGGGCAAATCAGAGAGTGACATTCATGAACGATTCAATTCTTTTGAACAGCACTGAACGGTAGGACTTGAGTCTCCGTTAACGAGAGCTGTTCTTTGTTTTTCACATCTTTGCTTGCTTACATTGCTCTTTTATTATTCTATTTAATTTTAAAAAATATATTAATTTAACCAGCGAATAAAAAAATGTAGAAGAAAGAGCTGGAAGTATGAGCACACAGAGGCTCTCTAACTAAAGTCCATCGCCATCTCTTTGGTCATTGGCACATTGATGATCAGGTTGTTTTTCTTTATGCGAAGCAACAAGCTACTCTATCCACCTTCTGTACAAAGCTTCATCATACTTCAAAGAACAGTAATATGGAAGTAGAGTGCATAGTACGAGGTTAAGCATATGTCCGTGTGGGAAGCCAGAGTTGGGATTAGCCGTTGCCTTCCTACGCAATTCCAGTCAATCTTCTCCCTTCAACATTCCCACCTGGGATTTCTCCCATTGAGCTGGATTCCTCCAGTAGAATTTATTCCGGGCCAATCAGCAAACAGACGGAGACATTGTGAACAATGACGTGGTTTTTCTGCGCTGTTTTAGAATTGTAGTCGGCCTGTAACCTCAGCAACAGCAGTGGAGGAAGTCCACGCCTGAATGGCTGGCCACGCCTCCAAAAACCAAATCAACATCAAAAATCTCCTCGTTCTGCTCATCACTTCTGTCTTCGCGATAGAGGATGGTTGCTTACAGTGTACGCCGTTTCCGGTAAGCTTCATAGAGTCGAACTGGTGCATTACATGTGTCACAGCCAAACGTTTGCAACTGGGTAAAATTGTAAACTTTAACAGAGTCTGCACCTCCAGGAATCAATCGTTTCTCAATAGCCGAGGGTCCAGATTAGCATTGAAAACAATGTTGGGAAAGAAAAAAAAAACAATTTGGCAATTATATTTTCAAATTTGCTGAATTGCAGTGACTTTCTAAATGGATAATCTAGAGGTCCTAGAAATTACAGGGCTCTTAATCTGCTATGACAGAGTGCTTTCAACAGAAGAGCTACCTGCAGTATTTTATGTAAACTATTTAGTGTAACTCAATCAAGTCTAGTTCACATGACTTTTTGCTCAACATATTAAGTCAGTTTTAAAATCAGTACCTAAAAATATTCCCTCTAAGTCTTGAGGGTGCTACTATTGTACCGTAATGTTGGAGTTTGTGAGACTGTTAAATTACTAGAAACACTCAGGTGAGTAAGCTGGAATGAATTTTCACTCAAACAATTAAAAGAAGAAAGGTGGTATTTATCCCACAGCCTCTGAGCCCGGACTCTCTTTGTTTTTGACAACGTTACGTTTGTGTGTGCCAGTCTGAGACGATTCGACACGCAGAGCTGGTGGGTTGCCATGCGGTTGGTTCAGTCTGCGCCGCAGACGGGACTGTCAGAGCTATTTGTCACAGCTGTGTTTAGTGATCACAGTGGCTGTACTCTGTGTAGCCTTTGCTTCTCACAGACTGAAGATTTAAAACTGGTTCCACCATTGCACATACTAACATTATCTTATGTCTGTATGAGTATTTATTTCCTCCTTCCCAACTTTAGTGGCACAATGTCAAAAGTCTATATTTTTTTTAACACCACTGACCAAATTGGGATCATAAGGTTTCAAGGTACGTTAAATAATTAAATTATGGATTCAGCTCTAATATTTTAGGAGGACAGAGTACCTCCACTCTGCCGTTAGGACGTAATTATGAAATCAGACTGATTAATGGGTGTGTAACAAGATCTTGTGGTCATGAGAGGTCAAGTTAAAATTTCCTGAAACTCATCAAAGTGAAATCTGTCAAAAAAAAGCACCAATTAGTTGTTGACAGAAAGACTCATTCTTGATGGTGCATCCAAGGGATGAAGATTTAAGTTTGTTATGTTGACAACTGTTGATATGGCGATGTATTGGGGCCATAGCAAGACCAAAAAATTAATAATTAGATAAAATTGCAAGAATAATGTTGTAAAATTAGAAAAATAAACAAAATAGAATCAATAGGATAAAGTTGAAATAATGAAAGTGGACATGATGTAAGAATAATTCATTACTAGAATAAAGTTGTATGAGAATAAATTCAAAATAATGATTAGAAATTTGTAGTATTTATATTGTTGTAATTTCTACAATAATAAAGTCAAAATAATGAGAATAAAGTCGCAATATTTAGACTTTATTCTCATAATATTGACTTTATTGTCTTACTTTTATGACTTTCTGTAATTATATTTTTTACAATTTTCTTAGTGTGGCCCTAATACACCATCGTACGCTTAAGCTAACCTGCCAGTTTTCTTAAAACTAGCCAAGTGTCTCGGGTGGTAAGCTTTAGTCAGATTTAAGGGGGTTTCCTGAGAAAATTAAAACAAATAAATAAAAAATTATGAATCATTCATGTCAAGATTCTGGATTGCTGATTCACACTTCATGATATTTGGGACTTCTAGAGTAATAATGCCTTCATCTTAAGGTGTATAAACACTGATTTGGAGAGTTTCAACAACGGCTACATTTTACAAAGAGAAAAAACCAAATGATAAATTAGAGAACCACGAAGCCAAAATACCATTTATTGAATTGAAATTGAATCGTGTTACACTTGCATATCAAAAATGAAAGTACCAACCTGCTCCTGCTAGTCTAATTTGTCACTCTGTTGCAGAAACATCAGCAACTTTTAGATCCACAAAGGGCAAGAGAGAATATTTAGGAGGTGAATAATGCGCAGAAAAATTGATATCACTCATGCGACACTGAATAGCTTTTTGTTGCTGTCCAATTCTCGGCTGTCCTGCTGTGAGCCAGACACTCGCAGAACAATATTGAACTGCTTGTTTGGTTCGGACGCGCTCCGATTTCATGCTTCAGCCTCCAGCGTTGTTGTTTGCTTTTGGCTTTTGTGTGTTCTAATGAACAGACTATCCATGTTTCCAATGCTTTTCCAAAACATGTAGGATGGCATGTTAATGACAAAACAAAAGCAGAGGTCATTGTGACACTGATTTACAGCCGTTTTATTTGGGTCAGTTATATTGTTTCTGATGAAAAAGAGGCATTAAAAAAACCGAGCGAGTTGATCCCCGCCTATTTGTGGTTAAGTATGGTTAGATCTAAATTTGAGTGAAATGTAACGCCAAATAAGATATCTGGTGTTTGAGAAATTAAAATAGTGAGTTGTAATCATTTTAAAAAGGCCTCTGTGAAAACCAGAGAATCCACTGTAATGTTTTTACATATAAAGGTAAAAACAAAAGCAGATTTTTTGCTAGTTTCTCATGGCGTTAACTGCAGAAAATTTTGACAACAAAATAACCAAAAAGCACACGTTTTATATTTTTAGATGTATTTCTTATCAGTTTGGAAAATATGTGAGTCTTTTTCACACTTTCCACAACAAAGTGCAGTAAAAAACTAAAATCCACAATAAATTACTGAAGAACCTGCAGCTATCAACCATGAAGCTCCTTCTCTAATTATCTTTTTCGGCGTTCTGTTTTTCAGCTCTGTGGCTCTTCTACGCTTTATAAAATGAACTGAATCTACAGGGAAATCCACAACTTCAAAACTCCAAAGAGATAGTTCTTATTATTGACCCAGATATTGTTAGACAAACAAAAAAGCGACCAAGTTCTCAAAATAATTTCTTGCCTTCCAGAAGCTGAATAATAGATTTAGAAAGACACACACAGTTGACAGGGTGATGTCAGATAAAATATATTACGCATAAATAATGATTAGTATATTGGGCGTTATTAATATATTTTTTACACAAATATTGTAAAAATGTAATGCAAACATATACATATTTCCTAATAACAGAAATGTGCAAAATGCTACAGTTGGTATTAGAGTGATGCATTTTCAAACATCAGAGATAACTTTTCCTTTCATGTTTCTTAAAGGGGCCGTATTGTGTATTTTCCAGGCATATAGAGTCATTTTGTCGCACAATCGAGTAACTATCGCTGCATTTTCATTGCAAATGTGGGCAAAACTTTGATTATTCACCACGTAAAATAAAAAAAAACCATAATTTTGCAATTGTGATGTTTCCATTAAATAAGAAATGCAATTAAAATTACACGTGGATACATTTGTTCATGATAAATAATTAAAAACATACCGCGCCATCGTCCTCCCACCACTTCCTGTCTTCTCCGGTGAAGACGGCGTTTCCTTCGCAATGACTCATATGATGCGAAAGAAGCGCTTTTACCAAAATGATGTTTCTGCTGTGGAAGCAGAAGTGGGGCAAAATAAACTGTTACCCATTATTTAGGGGTAAAAAAGAAGCAAAACTAAGGTTCGTCATTCTTCACAGTCTACCATTTTGACCTGAACAATGACCTGATCAGTGTTTCTTTTACTTTCTTGATTGTAAGTAAAAAAGAGAGAGGAAAATGTATTCATTTAATTCAGTAATGCCTAAATCTGTCTATTTCTTGTCTTTTTCGTTATTTTAGGTATAAAATATGAGGGGCATAAAACTTTTTGTTTTTTTAAAGTTTCTCTGTCTTTCTCCAGAGCAACTTGAAAACATGATCTGGAGTGGTGCTGTCACGATGGAAGGAGGCCTGGAGGACATCCAGAAGATCCATTTCTCAAAGGGAGGGATGAGAGTGTTCTAATTAAGCCATTTAGAAGCCGTATTATTCGGGGTGCAGGGAAGTCAAAAGGCCTGTCAGTTCAGCGGCTCCCTTCAGTTTTACCAAACTGCCTCTTGACCCACAGCTGAAAGCTAAGCTACATGTGAGCAGAATGTCTGCTGAATACGCGCCTGCCTACTTAGTGTCAGGGGGGAAATTAATAGACACAGATGCACCGCAAAACTTGGGATAATCATGTATCCCCTTAGGGCAGCGAGGAATGAGAATCACAGTCTAAATATCTCATTAATTCTAATTCGGGGAGGTCATGGCGAGGTTCTGCCTTCGCGCCGGCTGACGGTTTAATCCAAAAGGCCGCGGAAGTCTCGTTAATGGAATAATGGAGACGGTGACGGCAGGCATTGTGCATTAATGACTTTTTACATTTAATAAAGATTTTCATTTCGATTGTTCTCGGTGACAACCCAACATTAGTGTCACTCTGACAGTAGTGGGGGAAAAAAAGAAGACAATTTGAAACTTTAATTTTATTGACTCACATGTGAAGTTGTAAGAAGTCAAACTGGAAAAAACAAGCCCAAATGTATCATCTTGATCTGAATACCTGTTACCTCTGACTGATAAAAGAGAGACGTTGACAACTCAGTCTCTGTGAGCAGCATGTCGATGATGCAACACATTATGAGGCTCTTGTGCAAAGTCTTTGCTGAGTTCCACTTCGTAATAACTTCAATTCGTTACTCATTCAACTGGTTCAAAGGAAATAACTAAGGCTAGCATGACAACATCAAATGTGATCTGATATTTGGTTGGACCAGAACTGTTTGATATTGCTGACGATGAAGATTTGCTTGTAAAGCAAATCAAGTCTAGGGAACCCCAAAGCATTTCACACTGTATTCACACACATTCAAATGGAGATGGTTATAAACTACCCTGTAGCCACAGCTGCCCTGGGGCAGTCTGACAGAAGTGAGACCGGTGCCACCGGGCCCTTGACCACCACCAGCAGGCAAGGCAGGTGAAGTCTTTTGCCCAAGGACACAACGGAGATGGGCGCTGATTCCCAGGCGAACTCCTGGGAGACAGGTGCTTGTATTTCTGTATCTATCAGTGTCCTGCTCTATTATATCTTCACTAATTACACAAGATACTTGAATATTTGATTTGAGGCAGAAGCTGACCTCTGACCCGCAGGAAACTGGGATCTGAACAATCTGATTTTACCTGCTATGCATACAAATAAATGTAACACCTAACCACCCATTTCTCTAGAGTTTCTAGCAGCCCCTTTATCAGGAGTGAAAACACCCTAAAACATAGAAGAGTCTTCTTACTCTTCTATGTTTTAGAAGAGTAAGAAATATCTGTCATTTTGTTTTTTACAGTAAAGAATCCTTTTTTACTGTAAGGGTCTTCTTACTTTTAACCAGAACTAACTTTTTCAGTACAGCTTATATATATTTTTAAATTAAATCCTTGCACATCTGCAACCTAACTCGGTTACCTATAAAATCTCTTCCAAAGCTTAGTCGATAAAGTTCTCCACCATGAAGAACATACAATGCCTGGCATCGTCACCCCATGTATGCATTTTGTAAAGCTGATGTACTCCTACATGTGTGTTTTCAATCACAAAGTTAAACATGCTGCTGTTGACTCTGTGGATTTCCTCTCATGTGTATGAAGGAGAAAATGTGTCTTTCATACATCTAAATGGAGTTGGAAAAAGATAAGGAGATTAGAATAAATTTCATTCCTGTTATCAAGGATGGGTTAATCCCAGCAGGAACCCCAGGGGCAGATGTGTTCCTTTAGAGCGCTGCTGCTCCGAGCCCAATCAACATTCCCCCCTACCTGAACCAACCCAGAACACTTATCTCATCCAGCTGACTGCTGCCTTTCTACATGCTCTCTCTGAAATCTTATCACGTCCAGTTTGCTTTGTTTCTAATGGAAATCACCGTTTCTGTGTTTTGGTGTTCTTGTCCTTCCCCATCCGCCGTGTTTCTGCGATATCATCAGAAAGGTAAAGGTCTGCATGTTGGGTCTCTGCAGTCACTACCCTGACCTTGAACATATGATTGTTTCTTCACAATCAATTTTTCTTTTTCTTGACAAAGGAATGTCATATTTGGCATGAAGTGTAAATAAACATGTTTTCAGTGCGAGTGGATTATGATCGGGAAATATTACTAGAAATGTCAAATTAAGGCTGGACAGTATGCCTGAAAGACTTACCCCGATAAGCGTTTTATATCAGTCAATATTGATTGAGTTGTCGATCGTGATAATTTTAAATAACTGAAACACTGAGAAACCTTCCCTTTTTATCCATGGTTTTCATTCCACATCACTGCTTATTTTTAAGCCGTTATGGAGCTCAGTGAATATTATATATTGAATATTCGATCAGTTGTATTAACAATTGCTATTGATCACATGTCTATCACAATATATATTATTGATTTATTGTCCAGTGGGAATGGCATGAAGCTGAAGCAATTGGCAAACACCTGCCAAGCTTCCGTTTTTAATAAGTGACACTTCTGGTACTACATAAGCGAGTACTTCGAAATATTAAGACAGCAAACCATGAACATGAATTATTTATCTTAAGCAGGTGGAATGAATTTAGGACCAGTTCTTGTTGAGGTGAATTTGCACAACACTGACTAAAGGCTGTTTTACGAAAGAATGCACCTGTGAATTTGGACTAAAGGCAGCTTTGTTTCTAACAGTGTTGTTTGACTAAACTTTCCACCAAGGTTTTTGATCATTTCATGCATGATTTTGTAAATGCATAAAACATATGTCTATTTCCTAACGCCTCTATGATCACCCTCTCCTCCGGTTCTATGGCATCCCCTTTAGTGGGCCATGTAATCTATAATTGGCCGCTCATGGTGGCAGCACGTTGGAGAAGCTCTGTCACTCTAGTTCTGATTTGTCTTTTTATTGATTTTTATTCATATTTTTTCTGATTGACGAATGTTTGGACAATTGTTCATTCTTTTTGGTTTTGGATGCTGTACAGCTGGAAGGATGTTTGCTCTTCATCTTTTACTGTGTTGTTATGATGCTTAACCGTGGCAACAAGGCATCGTTGTCACTCTGTCATTGCATACTGTTAGCATGTCATGACAGTCAATGAGGCTGTCATACAGCAGCAGCAGTCCAGTCTTCAGTCAGAAGACGCTTCAGATTCGTTGCAAGACTGACTTCTACTGGACATTTTTCCTATCACCAAACACAACGACTCTTAATCTGAATTATAACATTTAATGTCCTTTTGGGATAAATATAGTGTTTTGTTTGAAGTTTTTTTCTTATGATTGAATTGAATAAATTACCTGATTTCTAAGCTTATTTTTGTCAAGTCTGGACCAATATAACATGATTTATTTGTGTTGGGGCAAAACAAATTTGCAGTTCTTTCAAAAGGAATCCATTTAGCAAGATAGAGCTCAAGCTCTATGTTTTTGTGAATGCTATATCAATTTTTTTTCGTTCCACTAAATCCACTGCACAGACCCAAGCAGCAGTCCAGCCAATTTATTGGCCAGCTGGAGCCCAGGATATTGTGTGTCGTGTTCATGAAGCGGCCAGAAATAAAACTCCTTTACTGTTTACAGCTTGTTATGCATTCCCCCTAAGGCAGAGGAATTCATTAAAGCAGGAAGTGTTGCTCAGGCAAATTTAACTATTGTTTTCTTTAGCACCACTTCTTGGTAAATGAATTAAACATTAACAATGTCTTGTAATACGATTCATGTCCCTTGATCTTTTCCACATTTTGCTATGTCGCAAGCACAAACTGAAATGCATTTCATGTGATAGATTATTGCATATTTGTGAAGGGGTGGAAAAATAGTATATGGTTTTCTAAACATTTTTACTAATAAAAGCTTTATACCTCTTGCCCACCTACACAGGTGCTCTGGAGAAGTTTTCCTTTTTCTTGCACACAACGTAATATATCTAGTCTATCGCTAGCTAACTATATAGGCCATTACTAGCTAGCCGTCTCGTCTTTCACTAGTTTTCTCTCTACACACAATACATGAATCTACTTTGACGTCAAAAAAACTAGAAATTGTGTCATAAGGTGAAGATATTCAATAAAAACAACATTTCTTAATAAAAACCAATAAGTTTCTGTCGGACCGTTATATTCTAATGAAACTGGGAAAATATACTAAAAGTAAAACATCTGCTTTCATGTGTACTTTTACTCACAGGGTGTAAGAAATTTCTTATTACTCTAATACACATCCAAAAAAATTTCAACTTTACTTCTTTATTCATTCTGGTACAGATACCCTCTGACAGAGGATTAAATATTCAAATAAAAACTTAACCTGAAGACCTTAGCAGAAGTGAAGCCAGAGTCTAATTTATTTGGCCCATGGAAACACAGCTCAGGATCCCCCCACAGAGGTAAATGGCATCTCACATGACTTCCCTCCACAAAGCAATCAGACGGGGTCACATTTTAACTTGCGCTGCCCGAGGCAGTATTTTTATAGTACTTTTTTGTTTTGTTTTTTTTACATCTTCAGAGAAGATTACAAATCTGGCACAAGGCAGAAAGATTAGAGAAGAATAATTAATTGGAGGCTCAGCTGAGAACGTTTATGTATAATTACATAAAGTCATTATCTGAGGTTATTGATCACAAATGTCAGAATCCAGTGGAGACAGAGATTCACTCGCACATTCAATCAAAAGGGCCTGATGCTAAATTTATAAAGAGACCAGAAATAGAGATGAGAGATAATGCGACTGCTTCTATTCATAGGGAAAGGCTCTACTGGAGCTTGGCATATTGAAAAATAGGGAAAATTATAGCTACTCAACAGAGAAGCCTATATATTTCACAGTGAAGAGTTGTAAATTATGGATGTAATGATATAAAATAGAATTTCTCAAGACAAGTGTAAGGTTGCAAAGTTCATGACACGACACACAGCCAACTTAGACGTGCAACCAACCGATTTTATTTCTCTTCAAAATAGTTACCTGGGAGACACATACTAATATAAGAGGTCGGCTATTTATTTATTTTTGTTAAAGTTGCAATGGTTTCTTGTTGTAAAATGTAAAGCAATAAGCTCCTGGTCAAAAAAATGATGCAATTTTCCTTTCAAGCAAAATATGAATTTTATGTTCGTCATGGATGGTGACACATCCGTGACGAACCATGCACATGTCACTATTACTGCAGATGAGGCTCCAATCAGTCCATCAATCTCCTCCTTCATTCCACTCTATTTTAGGAAACCAAAATATGACCCCCGGCCTTATTTTCATTTTAATATTAGTCTTTAGCTTTTAATTCAGTTTGACTCATCTCTGTGTTTAGTCATTTTCACTCAGCTACTCTCTTCAGGTTTTCTCCCATTCGACCAATTAGTCCGGCTGGATCCGCGTATCACTCATCCACCTTCCCCAGAAGTTTAAAGTCAGTCAGATTCATTTCCTTCTCAGCTGTTTTTTAATTGTCCATCTCCTCTGTGCCAGTTTTTCCTGTGGTCCTTTAAATCACAAACCTTTTCCAGTTTCTTGGTCTTGGAAGTCTCTTACTATCATCGGAATCATAAGCCTAAAATACCTTAAATTACATGTCTTCGTTTTACAATAATGACTTATCAAAAATATTATGAACTACCAAAGAACCAAAAACGATAGGAGCATGAATTACAGCAGTGAGAATGATGTGGATACAGAAGGAGAAGGGAAAGGTGTTTTGTTGGACCTTATTGATTTTCTGTGCAATTCATTACCGAAAGAGCAACATAAGCAACATTCAAAAGCGGAAATTTCTTGCTTCCTTTATTCTTGTTCCTGTCCCTGTCTCGTTATGCCTAAAGGCAGTCGTACCTTGTTCTGTTTGCAGTTCAAGCTGAAGAAACTGAAGAAATTCATTAAAGTGACTTCTGACGATTCTTTGGATGAACTGACCAAACAACGAACCAGTCAAAGGAGACAGACAGATTATTAACCATAAGTTGCCTAGGAAACTAATGTTATTCTGAGAGAAATATTTCTTCACACACACTGCAATTGCATAAAATCTTACCAAGTATTTTCTGTATATTTTCTAGTGCAAATATATTATTACAATTCAAATAAGACAAGTAACTTTCAGAAATATATAAGAGCTTGTTTTAAGTCAATTGTTGAATACGGATGAAAAAGTCCTAGTTATACTGGGAGATTATTCCACTTATAACATGAATCAGATGTCTTATAAGTGAAATAATCTACCATTGGAGCTAATACCTTTTTTTTATTGATATTACGAAATTATTGACTTAAATTTGTCTTACTTTCACTTCTAATAATGAGTTCTATTGTTTTTCTTCAATCTGATATTACCAAACCTTTCAGAAAAAAAAGTGACATTAAACTTTTTCACAACCTTTCTTCCTTATATGATACCACTACCATTATTAATAGGTTATTATTCTTATTTTACCATCATTTCAGCCATTAGTTTTTTAAAAATACATTGTGTGCTATATAACTCAGATTATGCAAGTGTATTATATGATATTATATGATATGGCAAGGAGTTGGTAATTATTCTGATGCTGCACATCTGATTATTATTTACAATCATTATTACTATTATTATGAGTCAGTAGGTTTTCTTGCCCTGTTATGAGAGTCAAATTGAAATAATTTTTTGTTTTTGTGTAATGTAACTTATTTATTGGTTCTTTAGTACAGTTGATTGAACAGGCACAAGAATACTACATGTTTTTTTTTTTATTACAAATATCTGATAATAACTGAGTTGATAAGTGATATACTTCAATAAATTGAAATACGAGGTGCGGCTTAAATATGTGTTCACTTCTTCCTACTCCTTTTCAGACAGAAAAGTAGCAGTAAGCTAATTATTTTGTTCTTGGAGATGCATGCATGTTTTCTCTTGTTCTACTGGTGTCTTGTGTTCAAAAACCTTTTTGAAATAAATAAATGCATAATGTACCTGCGTACTTTAAACCAGGAATGGGGAGTTAGCCACCAGGATTTCAGATAAAGCACCGTAAAAATATTTCTGTCCATCTGTGCCATGCATGATATGAGCAAATATAAAGCTGATTAACTTTGAAGCCGTTTGCATATTTGCTCCACAGCTCAAGGTAAAAACTAATGTAACACAAGCCTTAACATAGCATTCCTCCCTTGTTCTTTCGGGAGGTAAAGGTAAGTTGCCACGCTTTAGCAAACACAGACCTCGGAAATTGAAACCCGGTGTGTTGGAATTGAAGGAAATTGCTTGCCACTAAGCAGGGGACATATTTTGATATTGATTGCAGCCTATCGTGTCTTTTCAAGTAGATTAGCTAAATTACTCTCCCCATAATTGGGACTTGCACTTAAGCAGAACTCCACTGTGAGGCAAGATTTAAAATTCCATTAGTGTCAGTGACAGCAAGGCAGAGGGTTTAAGACGGGTCTCGTCTGATCGGCGTCCAAAATGTTCCAAGGTAATTGATGATGGAAAAATTAGCCTGCCACTGCAGGGTGATTGATACCAATGACTCTCTAATTACAGAGTGGTGCCTGGCACTCACGCATTGTTGGAAAAATCCACCTCTTTTTCTCTCCGCTCAAAGACCAGATGACGAGGGATCTTAATATTCGTTTATAGAGTATGTATGTGGTCTTATGATATAATGGATCCTGAGTCATTATTAAGACTTTCAGGTCCCTTTGTTTCCCATCCCCTCTCTTTATTAATAACAGCAACTAATTTGAACTCATTGTGTCGGAGAAACTGGATTTTTGTTATTTTTCATCTGATTTATACACATATCTGAAAGGTCTTCATTTTTTCAGTGACTCCAAAGATCTATTGAATTGAAAGCCATGGACAGGGGCTCATCTGCAGTGTTGTGGAAAAGTGTTTGCCCCTTTACATATTTCTACTGCTACTCTTACTTTCTGTCACACTTTATTGCTTAAAATTAATTTTTTTTTCTATATCAAAGCTATCAAAACATGCATTTTTCCAGACGTATTAAAATAGTTGTATTTCGCAAAACTGCAATGGAAACACTTGTTTTTGCATCACGACTCACGTGATCAACAGCTGGATATTACTACTGGCGAAAACCACAAAGACAACGACAGGAAGTGGCAGGAAAATGATGGTTTATTTTTGTTTTTTTGGACAATGTGCAGCAGGCTTCACCAGATCTATCACAGGATCCCAGTTAAAAAGTTATGTGTCATTTGAACGCCTTGCATCCATATCTCGTCGGTACGTCAATCACTGCCATGATTTTTAATGACTTATCGCGTGAACAGGCTTATTCATGTGTAATTTAAATTGAATTTCTTATTTAATGGAAACGCTTCAGTCGTGAAATGGTTTTGTCGACATCAGCAGGAAAGATTTGCGCACATTTGTAATAGAAATGCTGCTGTGGACATTGTAGTGCTTGATCTAATGCTGTGCTAGCAACCTTTAAAACTAGCAAAAAGCATAACCCTGGGAGATTAGCCTGAATGCTAAAGTAAACTTTAAAACATAAAATTTTCAACATGTATTTCAAACAAAGCCAACGAATGACATAATAACATTAAATACAATATAAATCAAATCCAGAGACTACAAGAAGACCAGAGCAGAAGCATGTGACAAGCTAGGTTACTAGGACATACAAAGCTAGCACAAAAATTGCTATCTAGCTACTATAGATCATTTCCAAGACAACAGGTCTCTAAAATATGTTTTCCTTGTACTCTTTACACAGGAAATCAAAGCACTAAACTTCCAGGCTCACTAAATCATTTATTTACATGTTATGGAACACACACATAAACACTAGAGTACATTTTTGCATCTGTTAACATGTCAGAGTAGACAGCTTACCTGTAGCTGCAGACATAATTATGGAGCTCATTAACAGTGAATCATGCTGACACTTATCTGCACTGCGTCGACAGTCATGACTCATTTCCGTCAGGTTATAAAAAGAAGAAGTTGCTATCTTAACGAAGAGTGTTTAAATATATATATCAGTGATGTGTGGTGAGGTTCATGGCTGGTGAGGCACTGATTTAATCAAAATCATAAGACCCCGTGCAGGTTATTGTTTACATATGGAAATTTTGCGCATGCAGACAACATTGAAGGGCAAAAAGACTAGACTTTCACATGCCATCCATAGCCGTGCTGCCATGGTAGAATAATAGTTAACTCAATGAAACTTGGAAATATCTTATTTTTTAGTGCTACGCTGCACAGCAAAGGGAAACCCATTGAAGTACAACTCAAAACCACCTTTTTCTCTCTCTCTGTATCAGTCAAGCTACATGTAGACTCGTTGCGTGTAGCTTCACTTATTTACTGTAAGGCTAGCACGTTGTTACTGTCTCTTACTCTGCAGACGCAGAGTCACAATGTCTGGGATCATGAGCGCCCCCTATCATGATGCAAGAGAACTGCCTGCCTCACCTCGAGTCTGTTCTCTCTTTTCTAATCGCTCCTCAGCACACGAAACACGTTACACTCAAAGTTGGTGGCAACAAACACTGTATATTATATAGATAAGCTAAATTATGGAAAATCAGTTTATATATTAAAAGTTTTTTAACCATTTTATTGGGGACGTACAGACAGGAGGAGCATGCTCTCATAGAATGGCAGCCAGTGCAGTTAGTGAGGTTGATCAATCCCAGGTGAGGCTCAGCTCACTGCTGCCTCACCAGCTTCGCTTCTGAGCATTTGAATGGGAAAATGCAAAAATTCAGCAATTTTGAAGACAAAAAAATAATCAAAATTGGTAAAGCTAAATGAAAATTAAATACTTCACAGTACAAAACACAGGATGAAAATAGCAATATAATTTATCTTATCATTATATTATTCTTCCATGATGACAGGTGAGGCTCTGGCTCCCCTGACTGCACATCACTGATATATATATTTACTACTAGTGTCCTGTTAAAATTCAATATCCTGTTAAATGTAGCCTTTCCAAGTTCTGTTTATGTGACAGAGCCCCTTTTCTGTACCTTTATTGAGATTTGAGTTGCCGTCTAAATTGTTTGCTGTAGAGGAATTTCTCATATTTGCTCTGTTTGTGCTCCTGGTGCCTCGGCTATGACAGCAACAAGATCCCTGCCCCAGTTTTACTGCCGTCTCCACCAGCGCAAGTGAACAAGGTCCCCATCTGCTGCTTTATTTCACACTTCACTTACCGTATTCTTTATTGAGCAGGACCTCGGACTATTCAGAACCCCACTCTGCTCTCGGGAACGCTATGCAAATGATCCCGTGGTGTGGCGAGCGCGGGGAAGAGGGGACACACACACACACACACACACACCCCTACATACACCCCTGCACTAGTTTTTCTTTGAAAGGCCAAACTATTTCCCAGGTGAGACCGCTCTGAAACATCTTTAGCAAAGTGGCTACGAATTTCTCTGGGAGGGGAAAAAAAAAAAGAGAAGCTACCAGCAGGGCACAAAGGTGAGGTGAAAAACAAAGAAGCTGAATGAAACAGAGCTGTGGGATTTCAGAGGGTGTAATAAAGCATGGCTCTGTGACTTTATATAGCAGCTGCTAAGTAAAGACAATAAATTAGATATTACTTTGGAAAAAAACACCATTTGTTCCTTTGGGTGAACTCAGTTTAACCTCAGGTTTCCCGACTTAACATCATTTCGGACAAACCATTAACCACTTGGGTGTCGGTTTAAATTAATAATAAAGTAATCAAACCGTACCGGTTAAATATTTACAGTGTGGACTCAGTGTGTCGTTAACGTGAAGGAGACGTGACGAAGACGTGGGGTCAGAAACTACCGCTGTGAAGCTGTCTGAAATGCGTTTCCACGGCATCCACTCCATGCTACTGCACAAACACAAATGCCACAGCCTTTTGTGTATTCCCATGTCTTGTTGTATAAAACCTGACAGCTTCGGCGTGTCCTTTTGTTCCCAGCTGACGCAGCATCAGTTAGCGATGTTTCTTTTATGCTGGGGAAACACGTTCCATCAGGTTGATGCGATTCTTTTTATTGGCCCTGGCATGCAGACAGCGGGAAATGAGAGTGAATTGAATCGGTGTTGTGAGTGGCAGGAGCATTATGGCCCAAGGATTGGCCGTCAGGAGCCCCAACTGTCAAAGAGAACGAAAGGAGGGGGAAAAAAAGAAAAAGCAAATCCGAGGTTTTGTCGCTCAGAGCCATTAAGCTAAACGCTTGCCAGAGATGTAAACAAATGTGAATACATTATACTCCTTTTTGTCTCTGTGTCAACCAATTTCAAACAGATATTGGACGCAAAATTCGACACTCAAAGAGCAGCCGGGCTGTTTATGGCACAGATGTTTTGACAGAACACTGGGTACGCAAATTTGACCCAGGTTGTTAGAAACAGGACTAAGTGGAGTTCTAGCATTCATTAAAGGCTACAATTTTGAGCTACACTGTGACCTAACCGGACTTCAATGAGATGGTAAAATTATTATGTATAGTATTATTGTCAGTGGGTTGTGTTAAAAGACACACCATGTGACAAGTTTGTTTAACATAATTTAATGTAATCTTTTCAAGTTAGATCAAGTTAATGCTTGTTAGATCTGTTGGCTAACCTAAATCGTCAATACAGGTCATTTCAGAGATTATCAGGTTGTTTCATGTTTTTTCTTCTAATATTTAGTGCATATGATTTTGTCTGATAATGTCATGACTGGGATAAGTCAATGGCTTAAGGTTGAACATGAGGTTAACCTGACAGCAGCTTTCTATCTACCAAGTTATCAAGATCTAGTGCCAACATTAAAATTGGACATAAAGTTAGCGTTAATCATCGTTTATTAATGAAAGTCTTCAGACTTTGCGAGGTCGTAGTTCTTACTTATTTTAATCGGAATGATTTTAATGCCAAATTTAACTTTAAATAAAATTAGCTTTAGCCCAATTATTACATATTTAGTAACCCAATTAAGTTTTTTTCCCCCTTTCAACCCTCCTTTTAGTAGCCTCAGTGTGACATTGATCACTTTAGGAGGTCTTTCTTGCTGACAGCCATCACCAGCTACAATAACTCTAATTAAATGAGTTACAACAACATTTAATTTCCCTTTGGGGTCAAGAAAGTCTTTTTTTAATTTGAATTGAATTAACCCATCATGGGTGATGATGGCTCAGGAGTTCATCCTGTCCCCAGAGGGGCCGTACATATTTTAGATAACTCAGTCATTATGTACCATCTTGTCATTTTTAGCTAGATGTATTTTTACATCCATAGTCAAACTTATAAACCAATCCTGTTTTGCTGCTCCTCATTTAACTGATTCCAGAGCTAGATTAGCAAAATAAACCACATAATATTTTTGAACTACACAGCTGTAAAGAGTTCTCAGTTCTGTACGTACTTTTTGTTCATGGCTACATTTATGTTCTTATAGAGACAGATAAACTTAATAAATGTAGTCATTAAGCTCGGACAAGCAAAGACAGTATGGGGAATAAATCTTGATATCCTTTATAAGACAAACCTTATAAAGGACTTATAAAAAATGTTCTCATTAAGCTGGTAAAATGTAAGAGACTATTGACAAGCAGTTATAAAACCCTGTAAGAAACCTCAATTATTGGTAAGGCAGTGTCACTTAACTTCTTTCTAATCACACACTATAAATCCCTATCAATGGTTTATAATAATTTACTTAACTGATTTTAATTTTCATATCCACTTTACAAAATCTATATAGCTGCCCTAAAAATCAGGTATGTGGTGATGTAAATCAAGAGCAAAGGAACTTCTCCGGTTATCAGTCGGCTTTTACGCCCAGCGCTCTGTTGTGGCTGCTTGAGGGGAGGAGTTGAGAAAGGTTACGTCTAAAATGTGAAGGGTCTGTATTGATTTTTTGTCCCCCTTTCCCTCTTAGTGTTTCTTGGTTCTGTAAGAATCCAAGTATACTGAAGTGTGGGCATTGGAGCACTAATGATCAGGTAGTAGAGCAGGTTGTCAAATAATTGCAAGTTTGGATGTTTGATTCCCACCCCCTCTGTAAGTGTGGTGGCTGCGGTTCAGGAGATTGCATGTTCGATTGCAGGTTTTCTTTTTTTTTTTGGCTCTCTACATGTTGAAAGGCTTTTTGACACTCGAGCATGTTATTGATCGACTCATCATGCATGGGCGTACGTGGAATTGATATTAATGCAGGTGTGTGAAAATGGAAAACTGCTTGTAGCTCGTGTTGTGACACGACTAGAAAAATAGAAATGAAAAGACCTCGCTAATAAAGTCACTACACATTGCTAAATAGCCATAGCATAAGATAGCATGCCATGAAATGCTATTCCATACCACTTTCTTTTTCTAAAGCACTAATGACTAAAACCTGACCAAAGTACTGTACAAATACAGTAAGAGAAAAAAAATAGTATATAGTACACTTAATTGCATACTTAACCACATGTATGCAATTAATGTTAACTAAAACAAAACAAACAAAAAAAAAATCTATTTGACTGATGCTTTTATTAACTTTTAATTGATTTTCAAAGAGTTATAAGAATCTGGTTTCTAACCTCATAGTCCACATGTAACATCAAATTTTTTTTATTTTTTTTAAAATACGATCCACATTACCAATCTAAATGGACAAAAACACAAACAGAGTCATGGAGGGTCTTAGTGCTGTCAATCAATCTGCTGTACACGACTCTATGTGCTAATGGCAGAGAAAAAGCTGACAGTTTATCCACCATCATGAGAGGCTATGCTTACTAGCATTTGCATTTTATGGCAGGCTATGTTGTGGTGAACCAGCTGTAGCTCAGCAAAGAGCAAGCATGATAGGGTGAGAGCTAAGACCCTCCTCCTGGTGTATTTCTGAAGTTAGCACTGGGAGCACTGGGAGAAGGCAGAGGAGCTCCATTTTTTTCACAGATTGTCATATCATACTGTAGCGACAATAATAATTTTGACAAATATATAAAAAACTTTTTTTTTTGTTTTACAAAAAAGTACATACTGCAGCTTTTACTGTGGATATCATGGTAAAGGTAAAAACTTTGATTGCTGAGCAATACATTAATGTGCATACAAGTTGGTTATAGAAATGGACTTTAGTCAGGGACTCCTTATAATTTTATAATACCCTGATTCCACCCCAGTCTGAGTGCTGGGATTGGGACAGTCATTATAAATGTAACCCCTTTACTGTGCAGAAGTGCCATCGGGCAAGACCGAAGCTGAGATTTCACCAAGCAGCGGCTCAGAACCATTTGTAGCAGATCCACAGCAAATGACTTGTGTAAATGAGTGAATGAGAAACATGTTGTGAAGGGTTTTATAGAATTTAGCTGAGGTTGAAAGTTGCAATTTCCCACTCCTTACCGTTTGCCCATGTGAAACAAACCATGATTGATGCCCACAGCATGGATTCATTGCAGACTATAGCCAGCCCATAGGAGCCGCAGCCAACTCTGCTTTTATGAAACAAGAAGCAGAAACAAGCTTGCGCTGCGTTTTCGACGTTGAGTTCAAGCAGTCGGACATGAGCAGCGCTGAGAGGTGTCCCGGTAGGTCAAATGCCACTTTTGAAGAATTCAGATGTCTTTTTCTTTAACAGATGTTGAATGTTGACAAGAGGAACTGTGTGCGCTGAGAATATGCTCACCGCATGCATTATTCACACCAATAAGCATGTTTTTTTTTTGTTTTTTTTTCAGAGGAATGTTTTTCTGGTATGAAATGTTAATGGTCGGAGAGAGAAGCCAGAAAATGTGATGTGAAAATAAAAATGGTAGCAGCATGGTAAATTTTTCTGATTACATTTCGCCCATCCATCTTTAAATCTAATCTTGTGTTGGCTATATGCATGTATCATCAATGGTTTCCATGGTAACGCTGCTCTTGCACTGAGTTTTTAAAGCGTTCCGTATAGATGTATATTTTTGAGACAGAACGAGGTGACATTGGCTCAAGCACAGCTGACCTTCGGTTTGTAAGGGAAACATGCTCACACTGTACATCTGGTTCCTTATAAATCATCTCTATAAAACACTAAGACCTGGTATAAAACCTGAGTTCATGCATTATAGATAAAACGAGGCCGCCTTGTTGCCGTCCCGGAGCCCCAGCTCATGTCCTTGTGTAAGAAAGATTTCTTTTTTGCCAACACATTTGTAATCCCACCATTTCCTGCACCTCTGCAGGGGTTTTTTTACAGTGAACTCACAGACTTGATCATCTCTTTTGCTTTTTTTTTTGTTTTGTTCTTTCTACACAGTGTTGTGAAAAAGTAATTCCCCCTCTTATAGATTTCTTTTGTTTTTGCTGTTTTTATAACACTCATGGATTTCAGCTGACCAAAGAAATCGTCGAATTACATGACTTTTGAGCAGATCTGGTTAAGTGTGTTAATTTTCAGTATTCCAGCGATTTTGTAATATACGGTTGAACTGCAGTGTATGTTGTGTGTATTGTCTTAAGCTACTGGGACCTTGAATTTCCCCTTGGGGATCAATGAAGTATCTATCTATCTATCTATCTATCTATCTATCTATCTATCTATCTATCTATCTATCTATCTATCTATCTATCTATCT